>CANUEP010291329.1:0-14051 GCA_947857235.1 Jatropha podagrica | reverse complement strand
TATTTTGTTTTAATTTTCATTAGTCAAAAATAAAAAATAACTCAAAATTATAAAATTTTATTTTTATTTAATAATTTCGATTTGTAATTTTAAATATAAATTTTATCTTGTCAGCTGTTTATGATAATGCAATTGCTGTTAGGTCTACAAACTTATCAACAAGGAGTCTTTGCAAAGTCTTTACATGTTTCTTTTCCTTTTGCCTTTTCAGATTCTTTTAGGTCCCAACACTTCTTTACCTTTTCTTTGTTAAATAAAAAATTCTTTTGTGTCTTTCTTATTTATGGTTTATGGGTTGTTTCATTCATCAAATCAATAAATTTTTTTTATAAAAATATTGTTATTTTATTTTATTAAATGTATTGTAAAAAATACTCTTATTTGAAATAAAAGTAAACAATAGTTAACACTCATACACGAGATGTAAAATCAATAAACTTTGGTTTTCTTTTCTTTTTCTCTTCTATTGGAATCAAATCAACTTCTAATTTCTCACTTTCATCTCTAGAGCTTTCTTCCCTCCTCTGTTGAGACACAAATTAATCATGAGGTGTCAAAATTGGTTGATGTGTCGGGTTTAACATGAGTTCGTTTATATGCCACACGATTAGAGTCAACACAAATATGATTCATTTAATAATCGTGTTAGATCTGTTAACACGAACACTACACGAAAATTAGGCAGGTGACACGAACACGACATGTGTAACATGTCTAATATCATAACTAGGTTATGTGAATCGTGTTGATCCATATACGACATGTGTACTATGTTTTGACATTTTATTACTTGATTTTATTTTTCAGATTTCAATTCCTATTTTTAACTTAAAATCCAGGAGACACAATCAGAAAAAGATGCAATACTAGTACAAATTCCAGTCACTGTACATATTTTATACGCATGAGACTAGTACACATTTTATAGCCATTAAAAAAATTCAATATACCATCAATTATTTGGCCAAAAAATAGAACCAATAATCATTTTTCAAATTAAAATAAATAATAATAAATAAATTCAAAATGTTGGTCAACAAATAGAATAATCATTATTAAATAAATGAAATGAAAAAGCTGCCATATTTATATGCAATGTATAGAAAATAGAAATATTCCAGCTATTAAAGATAAATCAATCTAGAAAAACCTAATACTAATGGAAAAAAAATCTAAAATTATCTAGATAAAGAAAAATCTAAAAAATAAAAGAAATAGTGTAAACCGACCAATGAAGGTCGATGAAGAAGTCTATAAAAGACTTATGCGTGAGTGAATGTGAAGTAGCCAACAAATGTAAAACAAATAACCAAAATACTCCTTCTAAATTTCTCTTTAGTCCTTAATAACATCACTAAATTAATTTAGTCCACATACTATTTTACCTTCTTCAATTACATCCAATTATCACTTACACCTCAAATTATTCATCCCATCTCCCTAAAAAATTCAACTTAGTATTAGAGTCTAGTTCGATTAAACTTTGGACAATAACCAAACCTCCTACTCTCCAAATATTACTGTACACAAATTACCTTCAGACCATAATCTTGTCACTATAACATTTTTCTCAACTAATAAATTGCTATTAATATTTTCTGGATAAAGTTATAATTACTGGGCCATTAGATTGAAAGTATATTTTATTTTTCAAGAATTATGAAAAATTATGGAAGACAGAGTAACAAAGCAACGCAGTTCAACTCCAAATGCAGAAGAGCAAAAAAAAAAAAAAAAAAAGCTAAAAGCAGATAAGAAGAAAGATGCAGATGCTTTGTATTATATCCAAATGGCATTGGCGGAATCAATTTTTTCAAGAATCGTTGGAGCCAAGTCTACTAGAGAAGCATGGAAAACGTTGAAGGAGGAGTTTCAAGGCAGTGTTAAGCTACGCATTGCTAAACCTCAAATTCTAAAAAGATATTTTGAAAATCTAAAGTTGAAAATTTTTAGACTATCAATGAGTATTATTCTAGAGTAAAAGAAATAGCAAATCAATTAATAATATATGGAGATGATATTTTTCAATAAAAAAAGTGATTGAGAAAATATTGGTCATTATTACTGATAAATTTGATCCACTAGCAACGACTATTGAACAGTTTAAGGATTTAACCACTTTATCCGTAACTGAGCTAGTTGGATCCTTAGAAGCTTATGAGCAAAGATTGAGAAGGTGTGATCAAGATTCCATTGAAAGTGCATTTCAATCTAAATAAATATATGGTTTCAAAAATCTAAATTTGGAGGTAAAAAATTAAAGAGTTTTCTAGAAGTGAAGAAAATAAAAAGAGTAATCAAAATCAAAGAAAAGGTAAATATCAGACTATACCCAATATATAAAAAAATCAATCATCTTGAAAAAGATTGCTTCTTTAGAGAAAATAATCAATGTCGACACCGTAAAAAATATGGCCACATGGAGAAAGACTGTCAACTCAAGAAAAGATATCAAGCCAACTACTCTGAAGAAAAAGACCAAGAAGATTATATTTTTTATGCATGTCATTCAACCATAGAACAAAAGGAAGAAAAGAAAAGCGAAGCTTGGTATTTAAATGGCGGGTGCAACAATCATATGACTCCTAATGAGGAAGCCTTTCACAAGCTAAACAAGACCTTTAAATCAAATGTGCTACTAGGCAATAAACATCTTATCGACGTTAAAGACATTAGCACTCTTCCAATTAATACAAGAAGAGGTATGCAATTTCTAAGATAAGTTCTTTGTATACCAGATTTAAAAACAAATCTACTCAGTATAGGTCAGATGACGGAGAGAGGCTATGAACTCAACTTCAAAGGAGATACATGCACCATATATGATAATAAAAATAAAAATTTGGTAAAAATGCAACAATAAAGAAGCTTTCCAATTCACTACCAAAAAATTAAGACAGTTATTGTGGCATAAGAAGATAAATGATGGCTATGGCATTGAAGATTTGGTCACTTCAACTTTCATGGACTGGAGGTTCTTCATCATCTAAAGATGGTAAAGACTTACCAACAATTCAAGTAACTAATCAAGTATACAAGGAATGTCTTTTAGGCAAGCAACACATAAAACTATTTCTAAAAGGAGGTTCATGGAGAGCAAAAGAAGTTTTGGAGCTAATTCACACTAATATTTATGGACCAACAAAGACACCATCCATCTGTCAACACAGGTATTTTATTCTTTTCATTGATGACTATACGACTTGGGTGTACTTCATACAAGAAGGGTAAGAAGTTTTCAAGATCTTTAAGAGATTAAAGAATTTTGTTGAAAATCAAAGTGGCAAGAATATTAAAGTAATAAAAAGTGATTGTGGCAAAGAGTATATTTTAAAAGAGTTTGAAAAGTTCTATGAAGACGAAGGCATCGATAAACAACTTACTGTTGGATATACTCTAGAACAGAATGAGGTATCTGAAAGAAAAAAACAGAATAGTTATGGAGATGGCATGATCATTGCTTGAAGAAAAATGCACGCGAAAGATATTTTGCACAAAAGCAGTCTATCTACTTAATCGATGTCCAACAAGGGCGGTACAAAAAAGAGACTGCTATAGAAACATGGAGTGGAAGGAGGTCATCAGCTTAACACTTCAGACTTTTTGGATGCATTTACTATGTTCACATACAAAAAAAAGGCACAAGCTCAAAGAAAAGACAGAAAAAGGAACCTTCCTCGGCTATAGTACACAATCAAAAGGCAATTGAGTTTACAAGCTAAGAACAAAGAAATTAATCGTGAGTTGAGACATTGAATTTTATGAAGATGAAACTTGAAATTAGGAAGAAAATAAAGTTGAAAAGCAAATCTTGGTTCAAAGGATTTCAAGATCAGAGGAACGCCAAGAAGAAGAACGAGGGACTTCATCATAACAAGCACCAAAAGATGAGTCATCTCCAACAAGTATAAAAGAAGTCTCATATCCTGAACCACCACTAACAAGTGCAAGAAAAGATGGGGGGGAACAAGATGAATAAGAAGCAGAGTAACGGTTAAGAAGGTCCACGAGGATGTGAAAACCAAATCCAAAGTATGCAAATACTGCTAAATAGGTACAAGAAACTTACCAATGTAATTTTATCACTATAGAGCCAACAAGCTTTGATGAAGCAATACAATAAAAAGAATGGGTTGATGCAATGGATGAAGAAATCAAGATGATAAAGAAGAATGAAACATGAAAGCTAGTACACAAGCTAAATGACAAAGGAGAAATCTCAAGGCAATTATGCAAGATCGATGAGCAAGTTGTTGATATTTTTAGTAATACGGTCTCAATCGAGAAGTTCATTTACTTTAGAGAGCTACTTGGAGTTAAAGATTTTTCTAGCTAGAGGAGAAGTGTTAAAAATCAATCTAGAAAAATCTAGACTACTCTCAAAATATCTAGATTATCACTAATGGAGAAAGATGTAGAATTATCTAAATAAAGAAAAATCTAGAAAATAAAAAAGAATAGTGCAAACCTACTTATGAAAGTCGGTGAAGAAGCCTATAAAAGGCTTGTGTGTGAGTGAGTGTGGAGCAACGAACAAATGCAAAATAAACAGCCAAAATACTCCTTATAAATATCTTTTTAGTCCTTAATAAAATCACTAATTCAATCTAGTCCACATACTATTTTACCTTCTTCAATTGCATCTAATTATCACTTACGCCTTAAATTATCCATTCCATCCCTAAAAAATTCAATTCATATTATAATCACTAACCTGATTGGAGAAGTGATTGGTTGATTGCATTACTTAGGATGATTCGAGAGGCTGAAGGTTGGAGAAGAGTCCCTGAATATGAGCAAATGAATTAGGGTTCTTAATTTCAATATTTATATCTGAGAGTAAAATTACTTTTTTACCCTTAGATAAATGGAACATTCGTCCAATTCTCATGTCAATCTGTGACACGAACGTATATATTCCTGTTATAAATGGATAACCTGTTTATAACACGAATTCGTTTAAACTCAACCCTAACTTGTTTATTTTACATGTCAGGCGAATTGTATTCGCATATCATGATCCATTTTGACACCCTTAAAGCATTTAAATGTGGAGAGGGGTTGATTCTCGTCTCTTGTGACAGCCCCTCCCTTTTATTTCTGATTTTGTTCAAATTTTTATTTCTTTTATTAAATAAATTACATATCTATGTCTATTTGGCATTAATTCATTTTGTTTATGTTTCTATTATTTTTTATGATTTATTTTCATCTTGTGTGAATTTTATAATCTTTCCATTTTATATGGAGTATATATTTTGTTTTTTTTTGAACTTGTGAGCAATTTATGGAGAATGTAAATGATAATCTTATCTTTTGAAACTTGATAGTGCAATATATTTTTTTATTGAATTTAATGTTTTAATCCTTTGTATTCATCAAAAGAATTTAGTTCATGGATAATTAGGCCACGTACGGAAGATTCATGCTATGTTTGAGAAGAGGAAGGAAGGAAAAATAAGGTGTAAAATTTTACTATTCATTTTCCTCTTAAGATGCAGTGAAAACAGAGTAAAAGGGGTGTAAAATAAATTTATTTTTCATCCTCCTTAATATTTTCACCCAAACTGAACAAGGAATTTTAAGAATCTCAGGGCATTTTCACCTCTATTTTACATCCTTCCTATATCCTACCTCTCTCTAAAAAACCCATAAGGAAGTTTGTCTAGCTAGCCATTTTGAAGATTTATGAATTTTTTTCAAATTTACCTTACAATTCTCATTAGAATTTTTTATAAGGTCAGCAAAGATTAATAATTATTTTAATATTAATAGTTTTGTTCTATATTTGATTTTCAAGAGAGGGATCATGTCCTAATTATATTATTTATATTGATTTAAAATTTTTAATAAAAATCGAATATATTACATTAAAAAAATCAACTTCCAATTTATTAAAATAATTTCCATTCTTATAGTTTAATTTTCTTTTGTCTCTTTTTCTTCAACCTTCCCTTTTAATTAAAAAGTATGAACGATGTTTCATGAACCCTTAAATTTTAAAACCGTAAATAATTTTCGTGTTTAGATCTGAGTTTTTCTTTTTTTCCTTTTTTTTTTTTGGAAAATATGATCTGAGATTAATTACTATATTGAGGTTTGATCTAATTTATAAAACATAAAACGATATTTTTATTTTAAAAATAAAAAATATATAATTTTAGACTTTTTTTAATATAATTAGGATATATAATCCCCCTCGGAAGTAAAATGTAAAAGTTTTTGTGCTCTCAACAAAATGTAATTTTTGACAATATAACTTTTGTAATTGATAGAAAAATTATTTACTATTAAAAATAAACATGCCATCACTGTAATTTTTTTAGCAAATTTAAAATTAATCTCTAATTTATAATACTTATCATATTTGAAATTTCACGTTGTTTAAAAAAAATATTAAATAAGTCTAAATTACAATAAATTATTGAATAAATTGACTATATTACCCTTAATTTAATACTAATTCTCTAATAAAACCAATAAATTGAAATAATAATTATTAATTATATACAAAAAGTAAATATGGAAAAATGAATTTATTACTCTTTCAAACCATAAATGTGATAAATATTTTAAAATAAGCTATTTTCTCAAGTGTGATAAATATTATAGAATAGAGATAGTACAACATAGTCCAATTTTATTATAAACAAATAGAAACTAAATCATTTTTTAGACCCGAATTAAATTATTTTAAAAAAAAAATACTCAAAATTAATAATTTAGAATTGCAAATTTATTTATTATTTATTTTTGGAAATTTAATTCATTGAAAGAAAAGCAAAAAGAGAGAAAAGGAAAGTATTTGTGGGAAGCAGCTTGGCACAAAGTAACATTAAACAATAATTGATAGGCATCAGCCAAAAAGCAATAAAGAAGGAGAAATCATTGTATATGACATCCACTTCATTTCAATCCTTCTCTCCATTCTGCTGAAAAAATAGAGTCAAATTGCTCTTCAGCTGCAACTTTTGGCTTGTTGCTCATCACCTCTTCATATATTCTTTGCTTGCAGGTAATATTCATTTTCCCTTCTCTTCAATTATAATTATATATATTGATGTTATCAGAGATAAAGAATAGTTTAGTTCAATTAAAAAGTATTTTGTTATAATTTTCTTAATCACCCTGTAAAAATTTTAAATGATAGCTCAGAATATAACGTTTTATTTTTATTTTTTTTTTTGAATGAAAGTTCTTAGTTAATGCCATAAAAATATAATTAAATCTCTATTTTTTGCTTGTCTTTTTAACATATCGTAAGTATTTTCCACAAATTGTCCAAAATAAATCGTTAGTTGTTATTTGTAAGTTGTGGAGCAGTGTAAACCGACTTTCTACTGATTAATAGTTATTCGCTGTTCTTAACTGCTGTTTATTTTAATAGTTATTAGTTGTTTTAATAGTTTTTAATTTATAAATTTTAATGACTAATTGTTAGCCGTTTAAATGGTAGTTGAAAGGAAAGTATTTGATGAAAACGTTGTTTGATTAGTAATAAATTTAAAATAAAAAAAGATATTGAAATATTCAAATAGAATTTTCAATTAAATTTATTATAAAAAATTATTTCATTATACCTAAATTTTGAGAATTTAAGGGAGTATAAATTGAAAAGTTTACTATTTTATAAATAAAATTGAAAATTTTTAATAGTTTAGAGGATCAATATTTTTAATTTTTAATATTTGTTTGAGTTCAAATACAAATATATAAATAAATTTTTTTTCTTTTACTATCAAATATTAATAATCCAAACATAAAGATAATCAAATAGGTAATGTGATAATAGAAATTTTATATTAATTAACGATAAGGATAAGAGAGTAAAAAAAGTGAAATACTAAACATTAAGTAAGATAAGATATTAGAAAACACTACTATATATATCAAGTTACGTAATATAATAATTCAGAGAAATAGTATTTTGGCTATTTCAAAATATTAAACGTTATTCTAAATATTAGTGCTGAATACGTTTTAAGTAATTTTTTATAAAAAATAAAAAATTAATCCATATAATTTAATTTAAATTATTATAATATTTAATAATTATTAAAATAATTAATTTTACCGACGAGAGAAATCGAACGGAGACCGCAGGAGTGAATAGTTTCTCTGGTCCAAGAGATGGTTGACTGTAGCTACGATAATAAATTACGCTAGAAGGAAAATCTTAAAAATTAATTTCTTTTGCAGGAAACCGCAGAGACGAAGACAGACATTATGGCTCTAGTAGATGCCATGATTTCAACTCTAATACAAAAACTTTCCACAGTCCTTAAAGCTCAGCATCAGAATTACCAATCTGACTTTGAAAACGAGTTTCAAGTCATGAAGGGGCGGCTTCGTAATATAGAATCCTTACTTGGTGACATTGATGGCCGCAATGAACAAAGCTTCCAAGAAATCTTTACTCAATTCAGAAATTTAATGTACGAAGCAGATGATATGCTGACAGACTGGTTAGTTGCACAACAACATTCCGGAAATGGCCACCTCTCCAAAATATTTCGTCCCAATAAATTTCTCTTTCGCCTTCAAACAAGCAAGAAATTACAAGATATTAATGCAAGACTGAAGGAGTTCGACAATACGTTTGGCAAGCATTTGAAAAAACGAGTAGAAGGTCCCAGTGCAGAAGAAGACTACATAGAGCAGCAGAAGAATATCCAAAATCCAATATCTGTATCCGATGATGATCATAACGGTATAATCGGACTTGAAAGTGACGTCAAAAAAATTAAAGATTGGATTTTTGCTCCAAATTCTAAGCTTCAGAAGGTTGGCATTGTTGGGATGGGAGGAGTGGGTAAAACTACACTTGCCATGAAAATTTTTAATGATAGTTTTGTATATAAACATTTCGAAAAGAGGATCTGGGTGTCCATTTCTCAAAGTTTTAGCGGGGAGAAGATCTTGAGAAGCATCTTGCAGCAATTAGGAGCTGAACTTGTGGATCAACAATTAGAAGATATTAATCAAATGTTGCAGAAAATTATTTTACTGCTGAGAAGAAAGACGTGTCTCATTATTTTGGACGACTTATGGGAGACAGGTCTAAAATGGTGGATGGGTTTTTTCTCGACACTACCAGAAAATGATTGTGCAGGTAGTAGATTTATTATCACTACAAGAAACATAGATGTGGCACGTGCTATTCAAGTTGACAACATTCATCAGCCTAATGTTCTTAATGAAATTGAGAGCTGGTTGTTGTTTTCAAAGCATGCATTTGTTCGTATGTGTGAGGATAAGAGCCTGATTGAAAAACTTGAACCAGTTGGAAAGAAAATTGTGGCTCAATGTGATGGTCATCCATTGGCGATCAAGACAATAGGAGCTTTGCTTGCATCGAGAGAGGTTTCTCTTGATGAGTGGGAGAGTATTTGTGACAACTTTTCTATATCCAACATCCCACAAGAAAATGTTGCCGTAATGACTTCTCTGCGACTTAGTTATGAAGCACTTCCAACTCATCTAAAGCAATGTCTGCTATCTTTCTCCATTTATCCAGAAGATTTTGAAATACCAGCTAAAGAGCTGGTATATTGGTGGGTTGGAGAGGGTTTTATCTTGGGTGCCAATAAGTCGAAAACCGTAATAGAGTTGGGTTTTGAGCATTTATCTCAACTTATCAGTAGATGCCTTGTTGAAGTTGTGAAAAGGCGAGGATTTGATGGAAGAGTCTATATCTGCAAAATGCACGATCTTGTGCGAGACTTGACTCTTATGATGGCAAATGAAGAGAGAGTTTGCTGTTTCGACAAAGAAGGCAAGCAAAAATTGGATAAGGAGACACGATGGTTTGGTTTTGCAGGTGAAAAGAATGCAAACTCATTGAACAAAAGTCCAAACTTGAGAGCATTGTTTGTAATGACTAGTGATAAAGCTCCATTAAACCACAACTTGGGCTCACTTCTTTCTCTTAGGGCATTGGACTTGTCTAACAATAAGCTGGACAATGCTGCTTTGAAGAATCTGATGAACTGGATTACTTCACTCAAACGCCTCGCATATCTAAATATAAGCGGAGCGAAGGGGCTCCAAGAAATACCAGATTCTATATGCAAACTCCGAAATCTGCAGCTTTTAGTTTCAACTGGATGTCCTGAACTTTACAAAGTAAGCCCTTTAGTTACCCAACTAAAAAGATTACTAGTTTTGGACTTGAGCTATTGCAATAAGCTTCAATACCTACCTCGAGGAATAGGGAGGCTTGTGCAACTTGAACAACTATCAGGACTCAGACTCGCACCTCAAGCCAACAAGAGCAGTTGTCAACTTCTTGAGATTGAAAAACTAGTGGAGTTAAGAGTACTGCAAGTGAACTTGAGCGACGACAGTGGAATAACAGAAAAGGAACGGGATGTCCTGTCAAAACTGAAGAAACTGGAAGTTCTAGCCATTAATTTTGACAGTGAAATACAAGAGTGGGAGAGAATTGTTGAAATGTTAGATCATATTTCACCTCCAGAAGGATTAAAGGAGTTGTATCTAAGTGGTTACTATCATGAAACCATGCCTAGATGGTTTAGACCTGGGAATTTCCCTAATTTAGCTTATCTTTGCATAGAAGAAGCACATTTAGTTCAAATCTGTGCAAATGAGAGTAATATTAGTTGGAATTTGGAAGGTTTGCGGTTGAGGCTGTTGCCATACTTAAAGATGGACTGGAACAACTTAAGAGAGCAAATGCCTTTACTATGCTATGCAGAGGTGAGTGGCTGTTATCAAATAGTCAATTTTCCCTCTTCTACAGACAAGCCAGGGACTTGTATCTGGAGGCGAAATTAATAATAAAATGGAAAATCAATAATAATTGTAATATATTATGTTGTTATAAAGAAACTGTATATGTAGTGGAATTCTTGTGTTGCGTTCTGATATGGTGGTCGGTGATGCAATTAGATCTTGTAAAATATGTTCGGTTTTTAGCTTTATTTGTAATTTCTCTTTTCGATGGTAATTTTTTTTTTTTTTATGTTCAATCACATGCATGAGCTGGGTTTTATACTAGGAATCAAAATTTCTAATGGGATGTCCTACTGCCTCTGCCTTACAAAATTTGTAAATCTTTCTGGTTTAACAAATTCCTTTTTCATTACACATTCTATGCCTCCATTGTTGGCTTTCTGCAACAGCAATTGATCCTGTATATATACATATATACATATACCCACCTGAGATATATATAAAAAGAAAAACATCGGTCTTTTATATGCATGCATCATCATTTGGCATGCTGAAAAAAAGCTGTCACAAGTATTTTTATACAACCATCTGCAGAATTCAAGTATATCATCATGAATCCACATAATTCATTCATACCTGTTTATTGAATTGATATATTGATGTTGTTTTTAATATAAATTTATTTTTAGTTCAATATATTATAAATATTCCAGAAACACTCTTATGAATTTTTTATTTTTTTGGACCAAGTGATATATAAAATATCCAGAAAATAAATAAAAATATGAAAAATATTTATCTAAACTCAATATATATATACAAAAATAATTACAAATAGTGTTTTGCTTCAAACTTGACTCTTCTTGGACGGTAGAAAAATTTAAAAAAAAAAAAAAAAAGAAAACCTTTTTTTTTATTGGCAGCTAACTAAAACAATAAATATGGTATTTGTTGATTAAATTAACTAATGTTGGTTCGGGAAAAGAAATCCAACTTCATTAGGGTTTCATATCCTAATCCTATTCCAACTCTTTTTACCGCAGAAATCATATATATTTAACCAGTGAACCATAGATCCATTCTTCTGCTCAAACGACAATTTTCCATGTCAAATTTTATTGAAAAGCTACAACTAGCAAATCACTTTTTTCCCACTGAAATTATTGAAGAGATACTCTTGAAATTACCTGTTAAGTCTCTGCTCCGATTCAAGTCTGTATCGAAACAATGGCAATCTCTGATTTCAGATCACCGTTTCATCCAGTTAGTCCCCAACCAAAACCGCCAAAAAATTCTCGTTCAAGAGGAAAATTCTCTCTCTTTTCGCTCTGTAGACTTGGAACCACTATTGTCAAAGCCTGAAAATTCTTATCATACTGCAACATTAGTCATGACAGAAGAAGAATTAAAGTTAAGAAATTTCAAGGCGAGCGTCGAAGGTTCTTGTAATGGCTTAGTTTTACTTGATTTATCATCTGATTTAAGAAACCAAATGATTCTTTGGTATCCATCTACCAGAGAAACCAGAGTGATTCCGAACCCGCCTGTCCATTATGGTTTGAGCAAATTGTGGGTCAAATGGAGACATGGTATTGGATATGATTCCTCTGCTGATGATTACAAACTGCTGAGAATTTGTTTCCTGCCAAGAGAAATCACATCTAAAGAGGAAGATATCACCTTGCGAATATTTTCACTTAGAACTAATTCTTGGAAAACAATTGATCCCCACAAAGGCTACAATGGGATATCTTACATGTCAATCTTATTCCTGAATGGAGCAATTCACTTGGTAGTTAATAACAGAAAATCAAGTTCAGGTGAAATAATCTCTTACGATTTATCAGAAAACAAGTTTTCAGAAACATTGTTGCCTAATCAGATGAGAATAAAATCACTGGAGTTATTGGAAATTAATGGAAGTCTATGTTTCATTGAAACCACTCGTTCAGAGAGAACTATACTTTGGGAAATCAAGGACAAGGAATGTAGAGCAAGGGTAGAATTTATGTTTCCTATATATTGGTCAAAATTTCGCTTATTCTTATAGGGCAAACTTGTCTGGCTAAAGCATACACAAAAGCAGCTTTGTATTTGCGATTTGGAAGAACAAAATTCATGCAAGGAACTATTTTTGACTCACGGCTCTGTCATCTACTTTGGTAGAACCAATTATGTGGAGAGTCTTGTATCTCCCAATTGGTATTTATACACAAATTGATTGTATCCAGATGATTCTTCTCTCTTTTTTTCCTTTAATTTTTCAAAACTATGAAAAACTAAGAGAAATGTTCTTGACAACGAGTGCATTCTCATTCTGCTATCCCTGCTTACGATTGGAATAAATTCACAACTATCTTACGTTTTTTTTTCTTGTTTGCATATATAGAAGGAAAGAGATTAGAACATCAATATCTTTCCAAAATTTAAAATATGCACTAACAATTAGGCTAAGTCTGAAGGTGCATACTGAATTTTACATATATATAAAGACCTAGCAAGTGTGGCTGTTCATCCCCACATTATATGCACCAAAGCTATAAGCTAGCCAGCTCAAGAAGGGAATTTTGTCCTCCTTTCCACTGTTAATTTTCAAGAGTTCAGCGACCATATAACACATTCAAGTCCAATACAGCATTTGAGTAAACTTGATCATCACTTGACACTGATCTCTTCATCAACCAATTTCAGAAAATTCCATTTTCAAATAAGGAACCATCTTGCAGTTGCACATAAGATTGCGATTCCAAGTTCTGAAGTAGAAAAGAATCATATAATCGCATGCATTAACTACCCTCCTAATATTGGTAGAAATATTTTCATGAAATCTTTAACAACTTGAGAAAGCCTCTCTAATATTGGATCATTTTTAATTTGTTACATTGAGAAAAATTGATCAAAAACCAAACTGGAGGGGAAGAAATTCTTAAATAGACATAATCTACCAAAATCAATTATGATCCAATGAGTATTCAAGAATTTCTCCCAGATCCAGAGGCCAATCGTGAAACACAAGAAAAAATTAGTAAACTACCAAGGCGCAAACAACTAAATAAATAAAAGATGAGATTCATGTTGCTTGAAGAGGAAGGAGAGAACCTAGTGTTTGTGTTGCCAAATTCATGTAAATACACTAATTTATTCATTCCACACAAAAGTAAAAAATACCCGCCTGAAATAGATAAAGATGACAATCGTACTACAAGTTTGAACTCTTTGATTTTTCTGTTTGCAGTTCAGGAATTCATGAGGAGATCTTTCTTGTAACAACTCCCAAGCAAGTATGTGTGTAAGCTCTTTCTTTTTTCTCTTTCCTTTTTTTTTTTTTTTTTTTTTTTTTTTTTTTTTTTTTTTGG
>CANUEP010290802.1:0-21447 GCA_947857235.1 Jatropha podagrica | reverse complement strand
CCCCCCCCCCCCCCCCCCCCCCCCCCCCCCCCCCCCCCCCCCCCCCCCCCCCCCCCCCCCCCCCCCCCCCCCCCCCCCCCCCCCCCCCCCCCCCCCCCCCCCCCCCCCCCCCCCCCCCCCCCCCCCCCCCCCCCCCGGCCTGTTTGATGCCACTTAAATGAAAGAGAAGAAAGAAATAAAGTGAAAGACAGAGAAATCTTTCGATATAAAACTAACGAAAAAAATATCACTTTTTCGATGAAAGGATTAAATGATCAAACGAAAGTATATTTTAAGGACTCTAGAATAATTATCATAAATAGTAAGGACGAAAATATGTATTTTGTAAAATCTTAGAGATCCGAAAGTAATTTTCCCTTGAAATTGTGATATGCCAACAAAATCAAAATGTAGACACGACTGCACTTACTATGATGTGGTTAGGAATGTGATGTGACCACTTCCTCTTCTCTCAAATATTTATTTATTGGCTATTTGAATTTTCATCAATTATCTAATTTAAAAATAATTGATTTTTTTATAACATGTGTTAAATGTTATATTTATTTTTTTATACTTTGTTTAATTTTTTTATGTAATGTTTAAAGCATAAGTTTTTATTTAGAATAAAGTAAACACAAGTGATCAATTTATGTTATATTTTTCCGTACAAACTATTTGTGATATTAATTTTTATGTACTTAATTTAATTTTTATATAATGAATTGATCTCAAAATAAAATTCAATCTAATCCTTAGATTTAATCTTTTAATTCATAATTTATAAATACAGATTCTTAAAACTCTAATTGATGCCCAAAAAAAAAAAATAAAATCATCATTTTATCCCTAACCCCCTATCCTCAACCTCAAATCAATATTTATATATGACTATAATAAAAAATAATAATAATTTTTTTACTGCTAGATAAAAAAAATAAATGAGAAAATGATTTAAATTGGTAATGATAATTATTTTGACTATAGTAGTAGTATTACTTATCCAGTCTTTAGAAAAATGAATATATATACATACACATAAAATCTTGAAATTTCAAAAAGTGATCTAAAATAAAAATATATAGTCCTAATTATTTTTTTGAGTTTTTTAAACACTATTTTCTTTCAAATCAAATAGATTTAAAATATAAAGAAAAAATATCAAGAAAAATAAAAATACTTAATCATCAAATGACTATCTATTTATTATAATAGAGATATAAGTCTCTTACTAAATTAAAATGATAGTAATTATAAATCATTTAGTTAAAAAAAAATAAAAGATAAAAATTATTATTAAGCATAAATCTCTTTTGAGAACTCACCTAATCATAAAAACATCGAGATATATATATATATATATATATATATATATATATATATATATATATATATATATATATATATATATAATTATTTTAAAATTAAAATTTTCAATCGGTTATCATCTCATATACATATGTTAGTGCTATTAAAATTTTTTTTAAAAAGTAAAAATTTAAAAATTCAGAATTTATATTCTATTTGAAAAATTATTTTTTAAAATTACCAATCAAATCACATAAATATAAAGAAAAATATTAATAAAGATAATATATTTTTTCTTTTTTTATCTCTTTCACGAAAAAAATATTATATATATTTTATTTGAAAATTTATTTTTTAAAAAAATATATTCAATCAAATCATACAAATACAAAAAAAAAGAAAATTAATAAAAAGAATATAATTTTTATCTCTTTTAAATAAAATATTTTAAATTATAATAAAAATAGAATCAAATATTGAAAACATAAAATATAAAAAAAATTTAAATGTCTCATTTTCATATATATATTTATTAAAAATAAATTAAAAAAATATAAGCAAAAAAATCGCACAATCATCTTCAAGCGGAAAAATTCAATATTGTTTTTTTCAATTTCAATTTTATTATTCAAAAGGATATAGATAATTCTTTTGCTGTTAAAAATTAACATAATTTCTATTAATTATGATGGTAAGTTATATGTCTTGTTTAATTGAGTATTTGTAATACCTGATTTTATTATTAATTAATTATATTTCTAAAAAAAATTAAAAAAATAAAATTAAAAATTTTAAAATGCTTAATTATCTATTTATATTTATTTAAAAATAATTTTTATAAATATATCCAATCAACTAATAAAGTGTAATTCCAGATTAGTTATGACTAAAGTTATTTTAGATATTTCAAATTTTATTAAGGTGCGTTCAGAAATTCCATTATTTCCCCATTTAGGGGGGCGGATCTACGGTGGGGGTGGGCGCAACGAGGGCACTTGCCCCCATTGGCTTTTTACAATTCAGTTCAGAATTTTTACATTTTAGCATATATAATTATATTAATTTGTATTTATCCACTGAATTTTTACATTTTGCCCCCACTGAATTTTTACTTTGATACATTGCCCCGCTACTTTAATTTTCTGATCCACTTATAGATAGATCGAGGGATTTGCTAATTGTAAATTCGTTGTTAGATGACATATTTAGTTATAAATATAAGTTTAATAAGTAACAAATTTTAAAGATGCGTCTTTGTCTAAACTAAATAAAATCCTATGAACAATACTATTAAGGGACGCAAACTGTTTGTGAACTGTTTGAAACTCGGTTCAATAAGCTTATCTACTCGAACTCGAGTTGAGCCATAGGGTTTGTTTAATAAATGAGCATAACCATGAATTTGAAACCAAAAATTCATGAGCTGGTTGGTACAGTAATTAAACAAAAAGCAACTGTTGGCATATATTCGTACATGTAGAAGATAAAAGCAGATGAAAACCAAAAACCAGCTACAACCATATAGACTAAATGGCCACATTTTCAGGGGAAACAAATGTCTTTATCGCTTGTGAGAATTGGGGACCAGTGACAGGCTAGCCCTGCTACAAATTCATTTCTCAAACAATCCCATTTGGTGGACCAACATTTTTTTTTTCTTTCAAAAACTACTACACAACTTGTACACTTTGACTTCTTTGGGTTGGTGGGATGGATAAGAGAAGAATATATATATAATTATTATATATTGCATGAATAGTTTTCTGAAATGCTCAACTCTTTTAAGAAAATGAAGACTATCGAACCGTGTTTATTTAATTTGGGAGTGAACATTCGGTTCACTTAATTTGAAATCAAACTGTGTTGATTTTATTTTTGATAAAAAAATAATTGAATTTAGATTTTTTTTTTTTATAGAGAGAGAGAGAGGGATTTCAACCTGAATTTATTGTCTGGTTGTACATATGCTCATCACTAAACTATGTTTTGATATTTGAATTGAGAATTATATACATATTTATTGACATTTCGGTTAATTTGATTACTCATTTTTGTTTTTAAAGATTATTTTTAAAAGTAGTTTGGTTCAATTTTGTGTAAATTCAATTTAATTCAATTTTCTTTAAAAAATTTTGTTTGATTTAATTTTTTGAAATTTGATTCAATCAAGTTGGATTCAAACTGAATGCTGATCCTAAGTCAATGACATGAGTACTTCACAAAATAAAACAAATCACTTTTCTAAAATATGTATTATTGAAGTTTTCACATTATTAATTTTAAATAATAAGCCATTATACATCTAAAAATTTAATTAAAATTGGAGAATATAAAATTAATATTCAATTAAATATATAATTTATTTCACTATCAACAACTATATTCTTAAATTATTCCATATTATTCTATGAATTAAAATTTTAAGGTTAGATTTGGAGGGAAAAAAAGATTATGTAGTATGTAGACTATAGCATCAATTCTTTTCAAATTGAAGCCAAATCAAATTTGGTGAACCAAAATTGGTTTGGAACTACAAGTTTTGAAAAAATGGAACCAGCTCTGAACTAACGGTGCAGCTGCATTTGGTTTAATCTGGTTCGGTTAAGTATATATGAGAACTTTTTTTTTTTAATTAATTTTGGGCTTTGGTCCAATCTAAGCCGATTGATTTTCAATACTGAATCAAACCGTCATTAAAAAATTAATTTGATTTGTATTTTTAATGATTTGGTTTGATTTTCATTTTTCAAACCACCTTTTCAGATTTAATTTGATTCTTTCTTCAAAACGAATCAAACCCACGAATCAACAGCCCTACCCAGTACGTAGTATAATTAAGAAAGGGAAAGTGTCACGAGATTGGGCAGTCAATTGAAGTGGAGTGTCATATGTAAAGACCACATGGCAGTGTGTAATTCGTAGATACATCAAATCCCACGTGGTTAGGGGGCTTTCCATCACGTGGCCTGTGGTTGTCCCTTTTATGCCCATTGGACAGAGAGATCATTAGATAATATTAGCTAAGGTCCCTTCTCTTCTCCTTTTATTTTATTTTCTTCTCTTTTAAACACTGTGGACATTATAATGATGCTTGTCAAATCCTTATCCTTCCATAATCTCCCCGTATAATGTCTTCCTCTTGGTCCCATCTTTTCCTTTCTCTCTTCAATTTCCTTCTTTTCCTTTTCCTTTTCCTTTTCTTTTCTCCTATAAATCCTCCTCCCCACCATATGGAACTTAACAAGAAATTAACAGAGAGAAACTTCAAAGGCTTCGAATCTCTAATGCCAATATGTTGCCTTCTTCTGCATTTGCACCTGCACCTTACTGGTTTTCTTTCTTTTGTTCTCTTTATAAACTTTCAAGAATCAAGATTTTCACGTATAAAGCAGAATAAGAGATAGGAAGAAGAAAGAGGTGCGGGTGTGAGTGCAGGAGAATGCCATTTTGGATCGTATCTGTACATAGTAATTAAGGTCCATCTTCCTGATCATACATATATTTTATATGTTATTGGTGCTGATGGGTTTTCTTTGAAGAATATACAAAATATATATGCAGATCTATCCACCACACTACAGCGAGCTAGGGTTTCCTCAGAGGTAACTAATCTTTCCTTTCTTTGTGTAATTAGAATACATATTTATCTTTAAATAGCGATCTGGTGGAAGAATCTGAGGCCAACTTTTGAAGGGGAAATAAATATCGGAATTATATATATATAGCTAGGGAGCATTTTAATGCAAGTAAATGCTATATATTCTGAAACTTCTTGTAAATATGTAAGATAAGGGAATTATGTGTAGTACTGGAATGAAGAAAGGACATGAACAATTCAAGAGTTGAAAACCCTAGCTAGGTAAATGAATTGCTAACCATGAATTTTCCCCTCTTTTCTTTTTATTGGAAAAGATAAATGCACAACTAAAGCTTGGAGGCAAATTTCCAAGAATCTGAAAAAGGAATATCCATGATAGATATTTTTTAAAATTTGTATGATTTCATGAAAATTTATCTTCACTTATCTAATATACTCAGAAAATAACAGAGATCAAAAGCAAAATATAGATATATATATATAGCACATTAGCTAATTAAGACTCAACCAACTCTTTTTGTTTTTATAATTAATAAATGGGAATTGCTAATTGCAGATGAGAAATCATTTTAGTATACACCAGAAATCTTATATGTAGCAGAATTAGAGATGCAAATAATTGTTCTTAGGAACAGTAATTAATGCTTGATTGTCAAAGATGGCAGGCAGTACTGCTGACTTTGGAGCTGAAATCTAAAAGCTACAATGCTTATTAAGTTGAATTACTCATAATACCTATTATATTGAATATTATTTTTTTTCTTTATTCAACTATAGGAATAGAAGTTACTTAATATCTATTTTTTTATTTTATAATAGTTATGTAATACCAAATCAGTATGACTTAATGTAATTTATTCACCATAAAAAATAAAATAGCAAAAAATTTGTATTTATAATTTTATGATTATGAAATAATTACATAATAATTATTTAATTGGAGCGATTAATATACCTTTAGAAATTTCTATCTTATAAAATATTATTTTAATTGTTTATTCTGATACAAATCGACTTTTATTATTTTACATTACTCCAAAAATAATAAGATAACCCTTTTTTATATTCTAATTTTATAGGTTTACGTTGAATTTTAATTTTTGAGAGCCTTGCATATAAATAAATACTTACAAAAAAATTAAAGTGTAACATATAAACACGGGATGGTAGGCTATACAGTAGAAAGTGTGAACTAGTCTGTTACTTTTTCTAGGGATCTTTGGCTCATAGTATAGAAAACAAAAGAATTTAATGTCTTCTTTTAACTTAACCTGACTTATATATTAATACTGTGTTCAGTACCTACCAACTTTTCAAAATGCTAAATGATATTCTTTTATACTATTGAATAATATAATATTTAAATTAATTTTTTTAAAAATTAATAAAATATTTTATAGAAAAGTTAATTCATGTAAAGTTTAACTTTTAACGTTTTATCACAAGCTATCAAAACAGTTAATAATTATCTATACTATATATAAAAATGGGGATGAGGGAGAATAATAGAATTACTTATATTAATTTTAGTGAAATTTTAGAAATCCTAAAATAGCCCCGGTCGTAGTCAACTTAAAAATTACATTTTATATTAACGGAGTTGTGAATAAGTAGTTTGACACTCTTTTCCTTTAAGTGAGGTCTAGGGTTCAATTTTCATTCGCTGAGAGTACTTTATTCTTTATTGAGCTGATCTAGTGCAAATAGAATTTATTTATAACCTAATGGACTCTGATACCTATAGTTAAGGAAAAGAAAAATTACAATTTTATTTTTTGATTAAATATAATTTATAAAATTAATTTTTTAAATAAATATATGTGGATTATAAAAAAAATATAAACTTTTTAAAATTGAGGATTTATATGGTGAGAATAAGACGTTTTTTTTATATAATCTTTTTTTATTAATTAATTAACCTATTTATTTATTTTAGATTTGCAACTTAAAAAAATAGAGAAATAAATTATATCATTGCATTATTTGCTTTTTATTTTTCATTTATTGACTCAGCTATATATATATATTGTTTATCAATATCAAATTTCATTAAATTACAATATTTTTCAGTTAAAGGAAGGATTTATTTTTTATTATATGTTGAGTTTCAAAAAAATTTCTATTCTTAATATTAATTTTTTTTAATTTTTTTCGTTATTGAATTAATTTATAACTATTATTACTTTAATTTTGTAAGACATTCATATTTTCCTTACAATAAATAGATGACTTCTTGATAATTAAATATTTTTAATTTTTTAATAATTTTCTATTATATTTTAAATCTGTTTAACTCGAGAGAAAATAGTATTTATAAAATTAAAAAAAAAAACTAAAACTAGAACTATATATCTCTATGTTGGATCACTTTTCGGGATTTTAAGAACTTGTGTGTATATGCATGTATTCCTTTCTCTAATACACTGAGTGAGTAGCACTGTCTTTATCCGAAAAATAATTATCATCATCAATTTAGATCATTTGCTCATTTCTTTTCTTTATTCAGCAGTAAAAGAATAATTTATTATTATTTTTATTATAATTGTA
Organism: Jatropha podagrica; assembly: GCA_947857235.1. Taxonomy (NCBI): domain Eukaryota; kingdom Viridiplantae; phylum Streptophyta; class Magnoliopsida; order Malpighiales; family Euphorbiaceae; genus Jatropha; species Jatropha podagrica. The sequence continues at coordinate 14,015 of CANUEP010290802.1, read as the reverse complement.
TATAGATATTGATTTGGGATTGAGAGCAAGAAGTTAGAGATTAAGTAATGACTTAATTTTCTTTTTGGGTACTTATTAAAGTTTTAAAAATTTGCATTTATAAATTAGAAACTGAATGATTATGTATAAGAATTGAGTTGAATTTTATTTTGAGACTACTTTGTTATAAAAGAAATTAAATTAAATATATAAAAAGTAACATCACAAATAACTTACATAACAAAATCCAATACAATTTAAGTAATTGTATTTATTTTAATCTAAATAAAAACATATACTTGAATATTATATAGATATAAAAAAAATTAAAAGAGTACAAATAAATAACAAGTATAGTCAATGTGTAACGCACGTCATAAAAAAAACTAGTACATTATAAAAACAATTAATAGGTACCAAAACAACTAACTTTTCAAACAGACCCTGAAAATAAAGTGAATCCAAGTTCACACTATCTTGAGCTAGACCACCACTATGGCCTCTTGGACTAACTACAAAAATCTCATCAAAGCCCGACAAATTTCGCACTCTATCCACTGAACTCCATCCTACTAAAGTTTTCGTTAGAAACACCAACTTGGGCCTCTTGATAAACACAAAGTCCTTCGATAATTTCAACATGGGGTACTCATTGAGCCAGTGATAACAACAAAATATGCATATATTTTACTATTTATTTTAATTAAATTTAGCATCATTTTGAATATTAAAATAAGAATAAAAATTCATTTTGAATGATTTTTTCTCTTTATTAAATAATCATATAGAATACATTAATATTTGCTGTTTTAAGTAAAAATGGACCACATATGACCCATTAGACATCAAATAAGGCTATTAAATCCTTATTAATATTTAAGCCCAAGCCATGTCCCTGAAAAGACGAAAAAGCCCATGTCCAACGTTCATAAATTCAAAAAGAATGGTGAAAATTCGATTAACGTGGACAGTTGAGAACCAAGCGCGAAGTGAGCTACAAAACAACCTCTCACCAAACTGTTTGGATTGAAACGTCACAGTTTTGACAGAAGCATTGAACCTAGCCTTGTGAGCTACCTCCTTTAGCATTTTATATTGCCTTTTACATGGTGGAGAGCAGCTTGGCAGGTCAATTGATGCAAGTTGACACAAGGAGACGTGGATTAATGAGAGCCTATCAATAAATCCACACAACAACTAAAGAAAAAGAAACAGCTGCGTGGAGAAATCTGGATCAAGCAAATGAAGCTCTAAAATGATCTCCTGCCTGGTCGTTTGAACTGAAACTGCAATGTTTTGTAGAAGCAGTGCACCTGGTTCAAATTCCAATGAATATTTTATCATTTCTTTTCTTCACATGGGCGATGGAGGCAGGCTTTGCAGATGCAAGTTGATCAAGTGGATGACTTATGTAGACCAATAGGAAGCAAGCAAGAAAGTCTATATAAAGGAGAATGAAAGAATGCAAACGGGTTGATGGGTTGGATATTTTGAACTCTTCTTTGGCACTTGCTGCTGCAAGGAAGAAGGAGAGAGATAAGTGGCCAATCACACTTAAGTAAAGAAAAGAGAGAGAGAGTCAGTAGGTTTAGTTAGTGTTATTGCAAATACAAAAGGTGAGAAAGAGCCAATAGCTAAAGCTTGGAAGTGGAGCTTTGTGACAACCAATTAAAGACCCCGAGTTTGTAATCTATGGCTTTTATTCCCTTCGTGGATTTTATTTGTATGGATTTATTTGTAATAATGCTAGGCTAAATATTTGGATCTAATTATGAGATTTATCTATTAATTTAAAATGTGACTTTGAATAAAATAATTTATGTTGTATGTTTAATTCATGATTCAATATGTTGAACTTAATGCTTGTGGATATGTCAGGATTCCATATTTGCATGATATTAGATCTATTTGAACAGACTGAAAGGTTGATAAATTAGATCGGATCTCACATATTAAACCTAGAATTTCTTTCTAGCGCTAGAAATAGGCTAGGTTCTCTGAGGATAAAGAATTAACACAGAGCTTAATGAGTTAAAATTGTGCGAGGCTACAATAAATGGTAGATATGCATGGTTTTAATAGTCCTTCTGAGCTTGAAAGAGAACTTAATGCTTGTGGATATGTCAGGATTCCATATTTACATGATATTAGATCTGTTTGAATAGACTGAAAGGTTGATAAATTAGATCGGATCTCACATATTAAACCTAGAATTTCTTTCTAGCGCTAGAAATAGGCGAGGTTCTCTGAGGATAAAGAATTAACACAAAGCTTAATGAGTTAAAATTGTGCGAGGCTACAATAAATGGTAGATATGCATGGTTTTAATAGTCCTTCTGAGCTCGAAAGAGAACTTAATGCATGTGGATATGTCAGGATTCCATATTTGCATGATATTAGATCTGTTTGAACAGACTGAAAGGTTGATAAATTAGATCGGATCTCACATATTAAACTTAGAATTTCTTTCTAGCGCTAGAAATAGGCTAGGTTCTCTGAGGATAAAGAATTAACAAAGAGCTTAATGAGTTAAAATTGTACGAGGCTACAATAAATGGTAGATATGCATGGTTTTAATAGTCATTCTGAGCTCGAAAGATGATTTTGGATAATTTAGGTTAGTTCTCCTTCAGGAATTGACATAACGTTTTAGACCATATCAAACCGTATGGTCGAAGCGGTCCAATTGAGCTTGAAAGAAGATTTTAGGCATCATAAATTAATTATTCAGAGTTTGCACCAAAGATTAATAGAGACCCCATAACTAGACCAACTCTATAATTATTTGCTGAATATCTATCTTTTGATTATCTCTACTTGCTTATTTTATTTAGAATTTATTTTTTTTAATTGCATTTTAGTTTAATCCAACTCCTTTTAATTTCGGTCTTCTTAATAATTGTTGAACATAACAAATTAATAGCCTATTCCTCAATTTCTGTGGGACGATAATCTTTTTTATTACTTGTATGACCCGTATACTTGCGGAACATACTCTGAACTAGAGAGAGAGCCAGAGCGCGAACAGCCAGGCGGGCCTAGGATCTTGAGGCCGCTCTAACTCATTTTTTGAATTCTCACTAACCAAGACTACCATCCCATCAGCTTGGACTTCTTTTCTTGTCCACATCACTTGGCATCACACACAATCATCAACCCACTGTGTTCTTTCGTATCCTCCTCCACAAAATTAGTATCCTTGTCTTTCAAGGATTCTAAATCAAAATGACTTTCCTTTCGTATCCCTCCATGCAATGTACTCTTAGCCATAATAGTAGAAGTTGTATGATGGATAACTTCTATACCATTGGCTAAGATTTCTTTCTTTATCCTTTTTCGCCACCCTAGCCTCCAACGACGCATCCATCTTGATCCACCGTTCACTAATCTGCGTAACCAAGGACCAAAAGCAAACTAATCTTTAGTGGCATTTGGAAAATAAAAAAGTTTAGCATAAAACCTATTGGAATTTCCCAGCATTCTGCAAAAAAAAAAAAATGAAAAGTTGATAACCTTTCATACTTGAAAGAAATCCATTCCCACTCTTCAAGAGGCTTTTTGTCACTTGCATTCGACGCTTTAAAGGCCTTTGGATATCTAACCGAACTCTGATTCTCATTTAATCCTTCCATAGACCTCTAAAGTTTTTTAGGTTAGCCTCTAAAAAAGTTCCTATATAGTTTCCAATGTCTTTAGCAACTCTCTTCGACATGAAACTTATAGGCAACTCGTGTACCTGAATCCAAAAGTCCACATTTGTTAATTCTTCCTCTTTGAAAGAGGATTCTCCCCCTCCTTCAGTGGCCTTAATAAGATTAGATTTTGAGCAAAACTCCATGGCCCTCCTTATAACGTCTGATCAAAGTCAATCTGGTGGAAAAATTGTATTATGAAAGCATTATTTCCTAACTTTATAAAAGCAATACCTTTGACAGGTGTCCGAATAGCCGCCATTGGTTGCTTAAAAGCGGAAAAGTTACCAGGCTTTTTTACTAGCAAATGACTCACAATGCACCACTTCCATTCCTCCACTATCCTCTCCTTAGCCCCTGCGTCGTCCCTCCTCTAAGCATAGATTAGCATAATAGTCCTCCAATGATGATAGGGTAGGCTCCATAGTGACAAGGAGTAAGACAACACTTGTAAATGAAAAAGAGAAAACGAGTTGATAGTCGTTAGAAAAAACTTTTTATAGAGAAACAAGAGAACTTACGAGCTTGTCATACGAGACAAGAGAAAAAATTTTGCTGCTATCGATCCCCTTACTTCTTATATATTATCCTATAATGGCAAATTTAATTAAATCGTTGAAATAAAATTATTTTTCATCTTTTGGATTTTTATAGTAAATGTGACAACAAAATTTAAGTTTTTTTATGTTGTTATTTATGTTTAGTAATTAATATTACTAGCATTAGGCCCATGCTTTGCACGGGTTTTTCTTAAGCAATGGTTTTTTTTATAAATTTTGCCGGAATTAAATTCCAATTTCAATTCCGATTAGTTTTTTTAAAGATTAATTTATATCATGAAAGCTTTCAATATTAAATTTAAGAAAATTTTAAACTAAAAAAAAATGAATAATATATTGAAAAGCTCTTTTGTCAAGAATACAAAGAATATGGTCATCCAACTTATATATAGTATTTCTAAAAAAAACTAAAGGGTTTTTTAGGACAAACAATTTAAAATTAAAAAAAAGTGCATTACTACACTATTTAAAAAAAATATATATATAAACATTTAGATAGGAAATGTTAAAAGATATATTAACGGTTGTTAGAGGACACATTTACTACTTCATAAATTCGAGAGTAAACATTTGTTACAAAGCAATACATTAATACATTAATTGAATAATTCATTATTATTAAACTTTATCATTTTTTAAAAACTAATATTCCTTCTGTCCCATTTTGTTTGCTTGTTATATTATTTTTGAATGTCCCAAAATGTTTGCTGGTTTCTAAATTTAAATATATAAACAATTATTTTTCTCATAATAATATTTATGATTGTTCATTAAATGAATAAATTTTATAATATTTTAATAAGTTAAGGGTAAAAAAAGATAAAATAACTTTTATTGATTAAATTCTTAATATGAATTTTTTGTCAAACCATATAAATAAAATGTTACAGAGGAAGTAATTAATAATAATTATTTAAAGTCATTAATACATTAAATACCAAATGAAACTAAACCAAAAACACTAATTCAAAATAAATCTAAACCAAACTAATATATTGAATAATCAAATCAAATCAAACTAAAAATGCTAATTTAAAATAATCCAAACCAAATCAAATCAAGCCAATATATTAATATATTAAATAATCAAATTAAACCATGTCAAGTAGAAGTCTAATTGGAGGAATATGCCATATGTCAATGTCAATTTTTTAGGAAAAAAATGTCTGTTTTATATATATAATTTTAAAATTATTATCATACAATTAATTATAACATTATATTAAAAATTTAATGCTTCAATTATATAATATGGTTTCAGGAGAGTGGAGTCTGTCTTTTTATAGGGGAGTACAGCAATATAGTTTGTATTTATGTAATTTGAAAATTTTGTTATCTTGCTTGATTTATATGGAAACAATTACTCATATTTTTGCTATCTTGCCCGTCATTCCACACTATCCAACCTGCGCGCCAAAAACGGCCTGATAGGTGTAATATCCAACGGCCCGATTCGAGCAATTTTAGACCCAATGGTGACTTTATTTTAACTGATTAAAAAACAATAAATTTATTTTGTCTCTTTAGCTTCTTTATTATTATTTTTTTTCCGATAATATGTTTCTTTAGCTTCTTTCTTTTCGATGTCCTTTTCTGTGCAATTCTATTGGTATATAACTGCACTGTCTGAACTTCTTTAAAGTATGATAGGAATTGGATAACTTTTTCAATAAACTTAATTTCATTGGCGAACAGAATCTTGATTTGATGTTCAGCTTATCCATTTTGATGGTCCAATCAGAAGAAGGAACACTTGTTCACTATTATGCTTTTCATTTTTATTTTTTTCTGATCTGTCTGTTTGCAAATTGCAAATGTATTATGAGAACTGAATCAGTCAGTGAACCGGTAAAGATAAAAATTTATCGAATCGAAGGTTTGATCGAATTTAATACTATTGAACCGAATTTTTATATATAATATTTTAAAATATATTTATTAAATAAAATAAAAAATATAACTCAAATAAAATAAATTTTCAAATTTAGATTTTTTGAAAAATAAAAATTAGTAAATAATTTTAAAAAATAAAATATGAATAAATTTAAAATAAAAAAATTAATTATCATAAAATATATTATTAATTTTCAATTTAATTAATATATTAAGATTTGAGTTTATTAATAAAAAGGTCCAAAGATTAAAAAATTAATGGTCCAAATTTTTTGGAGGCCCAAATTAAAAAAATACCCATAATTTTTAAAAAAGTACCCAAAATTGAATCGAACTAGTTTTTTACTGGTCCGGTTTAGCGGTTTTTAACTAGGTTTTTTTTATCAATTTTGATCGGTTCAATTCGATTTTTATATGCCCGATTTTTCAACACAATTCGAACCAAACCACAGCCTGATTTTTAATCGAATCAATCAAACCAGTCGGTCCAGTCCAGTTTTCAAAACTATGGTTTGGACATTATCTAATTTGCTTCTTTCTTCTATCTTAATCTAATTTGCTATCTTCTCCGTGCCCCCTCTTTTCTTTTTTAACTTTTTTTACTCTAAAGTTATTAATAAGGTTATGTTTGATCCGATATAATATAATATAATATATTAAAAAATACGTTGTAGTGAAATATAATTATTATTTCATTTGTTATATAATTGCAAAATTTTATATAATGTATTATCATTTCATTTTTATATTTATTTGTAGATATATAATAAAATTATCACAGTACCACTATTTCACCATCATCATCACCACCATAATCACTACCACTCTACCATCATCAACATTATTCTACCTCCACCATGCCCATAACTACCGCTCCATCATCATCACTGCTCTACCACCACCACAATATCATTATAAATGGAAAAAAAGATATTTGAACCAAAAGCTTATTCATCATATTAAACTATTAAAGACTATTTAAATTATTAGCATTATTTGGACTACAAAAAATCGAAAGAAATTAAGCTAGAAAGAATGTAATATAATAAAATAAAAGTTAAAGCTGTTAAAATTAATTTTTTTCATATGTTTTCGTTGAATAAATAAATTACAATATAAAATTATAATATTTTAATCTTTTTAGTGATTTTTTATTTTTTTTCCATTTGTATAAGAAAATAAAATAAAAATTTTTATTCTGTATTGGACGTTAAACACCAAAATATAATTTTTATTATATGGTGGTAATAATGATAGTGGCAGCGGAGTAATGATTGTGGTGGTGGTGGTAGAGTGGTTGAGGTGGTAGTGATAATGGTGAGAGAGGCGGCGCTGGTAGTGGTGGTGGGGTGGTAGAGTAGTCATGGTGATAGAATGGTAGAAGTGGTGCCAATAGTGGTTGAGGCGATGACAATGGTGGTGGGAGAGTGGTTGAAGTGTTGTCCACAATGGTTGAGGCGATGATAATGCTTGTTGAGTGGTAGTATTACATGTGTTTTTTATGTAATAATATTCCAGCATTTTAAATAATGAGAAATACAACCGAAACTCCAATACATTATAGTGTAAAGTTAAAACCCATCCAAACTGATAATATCTAAAACAAATAAAATCTTTTAGCAATATTTTATAAAATCTAAATTATCCTTAAAAATCCTCAACTGAAGAGATAATGTGATCGTTAGCAATGGAGAGATTTTCTCTACTGCCTCATCTCTTTTTATATACATAAAAGGTCATATTCTAAAGGCTAGGGGAACTGACACAACTCTCATACACTTCATCTCAAGAAATTCTCATTAACACAAATCAGAGAACATAAATTATATTTTATTATTAATTAGTGCGATGAGCATGGAACATACCTCATGATTTTTTTAGTCCTCAAACATAATCTTTCTGTTCACCATGTCTAACAACTCATCAAGAAACCCATGCTTAGAAGAAGCGGTAGGAGGGCAAGAGAGATTCAATAATCAAGTATCATTGACACCCTTTCCAATAACCGATCCTCAAGTGGAAGCCACCTTAACTCGAGCTTATGAGCAGTTCACCACTGTACTTAAGCGCCTACTAGCCAAGCCTTAGCAGGTGAACGAGCTTCAATTCCCAGATAACAAAGGCTGGCATGTTGATGGTGATCAAAAGCACTGAAGTCTCTCTAATAGATCTAAGAGACAAATGAACCATAAGCCTTTCCAGGAGGAGCCTTTGACCAAACTGCCGAAGAGTGAACTTGAAGCTCACCAAAGCTCTTATGTGCATGAGAGTAAGGAGCTTGGCCATCCTGTAGTGAACAATGCCGATATTTGCCATGTTGTCAAGGAAATTTTTAGAGAATGTAAAGAGCACGAAGAGATCGAAAATTTTGGACTCAAAGATGATTCTCCTTTGTCTCTGGACATTCTGAGCTCGGCCTTCCCATCGAAGTTCAAGATGTCAATCTTTTAAACCTATGATGACAGTACTGATCCCGCAATCACTTAGTAGTGTTCAAAACACTCATGTATTTATAGACTAGTTCAGAAGACTTCATGTGCAAGGTCTTCCCAGTTATGCTTAAAGGCGCCGCCCAAGAGTGGTATTAAACGCTAAAAACTGGCCCTATCCAATCTTTTGCTCAGCTATGAATGCTATTTAGAGCTCGGTTCATCACCAGTTTTCCTTTGAAGAAAATATCCTCTAACCTCATTGATCTGAAGCGAGAAGAAGGACAGTCACTAAGACAATATATAGCAAAATTTCAACGGCTAGCAATGCAAGTGAAGAACTTGAATGACGAAGCCACCATCAGCACCATGGCAAAGAACTTTAAGTATAATAAACCTTTTGAAAGTATAAGCATTGATCCTCCTCTATCTTTTGTAGAACTAATGGCAAGAGCTCATAAGTACGCAAAACTTGATGGAGCCTACCTTGCACGATAAAAGAGCTCACCCAATATGATAGACATGATGGAAGGTGATACTCATCTCTAACCAAGGGAAGGTCGACCATCGAACACCCAAAAACAAGCTACCCAATCAAAGCACCTTATCATAAAGAGATCAAGTTCACTAAAGAAATGGAGTTCACCCTCCTTAATAAATCACGCGCTGAGATATTAGCATGGATATTGGAGCAAGGTAATAAAGTACAGATGAGCTTCCTTAGGAAATTAAAGAAGATACCATTGGATGTAGAGACAAGAGCCAATATTATGTGTTCCATAGAGACATTGGACATAACACTGAAGCTTGCTGGCAACTCAAAAGAGAATTAGAACGTCTTATGCAGAAAGGCAAACTAGTAGAGCATCGGGAGAGATCAGAAGGGTCTATTGATTTAGGATGTAGAAATAACTATTAATGTTAAGTTTTCCTCAAGATTATTCATGAAAATTTCTTTGTCTCACTTGGATCATCGAACTTAAGAAGTCATGAATGAGCTCCAAAAAGCTTCTTAATAAACGGACTTAAGAAGTCATGAACAAGCTCCAAAAAGCTCCTTAACTTATGCACTTAAGCAGTCTTGGCTGAGCTTCAAGATAAGCATTTACACATATGGACTTACGTAGTCTTGACTAAGCTTCAAAACAAGCTTTTTAACAGACGGACTTAAGCAGTCTTTGCCGAGTTTTGAGATAAGCTCTTCCATATATGGACCTAAGCAGTTTTGACCAAGCTTCAAAGCAAGCTCTCTAACCGACGGACTTAAGTGGTCTTGGCCAAGCTTCGAGAGAAGCTCTTCCACATATGGACTTAACTAGTCCTGGCCGAGCTTCAAAATAAGCCCTTTGACATATGGACTTAAGTAGTCATGGCCGAGCTTCAAAACAAACTCTTTTAAATATGGACTTAAGTAGGCCTGATCGAGCTTCAAAATAAGCTCTTCGATATATGGACTTAAGTAGTTTTGACTGAGCTTCAAAACAAGCTCTTTGATATACGGACTTAAGCAATCCTAATTGAGCTTCAAAATGAGCTCTTTCACATATGGATTTAAGTAGTCCTGGCCAAGCTTCAAACTAAGTCCTTTGGCATATGGACTTAAGTAGGTCTGGCCGAGCTTTAAAACAAGCTCTTTGACATATGGATTGAGCAGTCTTGATCGAGCTTCAAGATAAGCTCTTCTACATATGGACTTAAGCAGTCCTGGCTGAGCTTCAAAACAAGCTCTTTGACATATGGAGATAAGCAGTCCCGATCGAGCTTTAAAATAAGCTCTATGATAGATGGACCGAAGCAAATACACACACAAATAATGTGCAATAGACAGATACATTTGGACATAAATGACTAAAACTTGTGGGGGAACTCTTGATAATAAAATATATTTTATTATCTAAAACATATAAAATCTTATAGCATATTTATAAAATCTAAATTATCCTTATAAATCTTCAGCTGAAAAGATAATGTGGCCACTCATCTCTTTTTATCTATACAAAGGATCAGATACTAGAGGCTAGAGGCAACTGACACAACTCTCATACATTTTATCTCAAGAAATTCTCATTAACACAAACTGGAGAACATAAATTATATTTTGTTATCATAAATATTATAATTAATCATATAATATAATCATCATTCCATCATATAATTAATTACATCCAATCAACCATCATTATATTAGAAATACAACAGGCTATGTTTGGTTGAATGTAATCAATTATATGATAAAATGATGATTATACTATGTGATTAATTATAACGTTTGGATGATTTTTTTTTTTTTTTGCGATGATAATAAAATCAATAAGAAATTATATATTTTTATTTTTTGAGAATTAAGAGATGTAGTCTCCTCAAAGCGTAAAACATAAAGGTTATCACATTAGCCAACACGTTGTTAATTATTTTTTAGTAATTTAATTATACTGAAACCATTTTATAACCTATACACCAAAGTATAGTCTAGTGGTAAGTGTATAAGCAACTTGATAGTATATCTAGGTTCAAATTCTCCTCCAGTACTAAAAAAAAAAACTATTTATATTAAAAGAAATCACAATTTGAAGTGCTAAATTCACAAATATTTCAACAAATATAATTTGGCCTTCTGAATTTATTTAGTATGATAAAAAATATCAAATTTAAAATTTTAGATTTATTTAAAATGATTAGAAATATCGTATTTAACATTTTTGGTCCATTTAGCCGCGATTATTCTGTATTTTAACATGCATTTAAGAATATACTTGAGATCAGATTGTACAATTTTTTAAACATAATTAATTAAATATAGAATGGAGGAAAAAGATAAATGGAATGTGTTTTATTCCTTTTTACCTTATCTAATAATTTTGAGTTCATAAATATATATTAATTTGAATGTTTTAAAATTGACATTTATTATTGATTTATTGCACATGAAAGCTATGCATTTCTTATATTCAACAAATTAAAGTCATGCTACATGTGTTATAAACTTAATTAAAATCGAGTGCAAGTGTAAACCATAGAGACAAATGCAGGAGGAACAAATCTCCATTCCTGCAAACTAACAGCATTAAAATTCCCATCGAAATCCCTTAGGATCCTGCAATTTTACTATCTATTATTGAACAATTACAAAAATTAATAATAATTTAAATAATTTTTAGCTTTTTAACATTTAAATTATTCTATTTATTTACAAATGTGAGTTGGTGTATCTACTACTTTCAAAAGTGGTCTTTGAAAAATGAATTGGTATAGTATTATTAGTACAAATTATGTGCATTTTAATTGAATTTTTATACATATATAGGCTAATAACATGGACTAATAAAAATTGTGCTTAATGTCAATCAAGTGTAGTCTGATTAGTCTTCTCACTCATATAAAAAATGTAAGATCTCGAATTCGAATCCTTTCAATCACAATGGTTCTTACCGATTTGATGAGTTAAGGGGAGGACTGCCTTCTAATCCATAAAATTGTGCAATGTTAGACTGTTGCCTTTTCTTATTCTCTTTTAAACATAATCACAAACATAAATCTCACATCATACACTAAAAATATATAAGAGAAATAACTACTTGGTCCTTCAAATTTAGTTATAACCAGAACTTCATTCCTCTCATTTAATAAATACATTGTAACAATGTTTTTTTTTTTTTTTTCCTTTTCGAGGCAACCGCAGGCGGTTAAAATCTTATGTGGCAGTTATTATGTTGTATAGCATTTTTGACATTTCATCATCTTCTTGCTCAAAAAACGGTTACTTCTCAGGTTTCATTGGCTTGCCATGGAACAATCAATGACAAATCTGCGCATCACTACAGATGCGGAGGAAGAAGTATTCAATGTTAGTTCTATTCATAAAATCACAGAGGATGATTACGAACATTGTCTGGTTGGTATCCTGCTGACTATGTCGAGGATTAATTCTTCAGTTATGCAGAATATATTTGAGGATTGTGGCATCTAATAGGGGTATTACACTCACAGAAATTGGAAGCAAGAGATTCCTTTTTCATTTTTATAATGAGGTTGATGTGGAAAGGGTTGTTACAGGATCTCCTTAGCACTCTAACAAGCATCTTTTAGTGTGGCACAAGTTGAAAGCGGGTGAGGATCCTTTGAAAGTTCCTTTGTTGTTCATTGACTTTTGGGTTCAAATTCATGATCTCCCAAAAGGTTATTATTCAGAAGCAATGGCCATTTAGTTAGGAACTTTGTGGGACAATTTCTTGAATATGATTCCGAGGTTGTGGTTGCTGGGATTAATTCCTACATGCGTATTAGAGTTCGTCTGGACATCCGTCAACCGTTGAAGCGTCGAAAGAAATTGGTTACTGATGTTGGGGTGCTTTTTTTTTTTTTTTTTTTGTACAATTTCGTTATGAGAAACTGTCTGTTTTCTGCCATCGTTGTGGGAAATTAGGCCGTCTTGATACTTTTTGTGAATTAAGATTTGGTAGGCAGAAGGATGAATAATTCATCAATGGGATGATACTATTAAAGTTCCGACTCAGTGTTGTCAAACTTACGAGTCAACTTCTAGAAAAAGTGTTGGATCAGATGCAAAATCGGAAAGGAATAAATATCGCAGTGAAATAGGGTTAAAAACGGTAAAATCGTTAAAATTAGTGGACTAGTTAAAAACGGAACGAGTTTGTAGATCCTTAAGTAGTTTAAAGAATTGGGCCCAATTTTTTTAACACACAGGGCCTTTAGCCCAAACATTTATCAGGCCCAATCTCAAAACAAAAGCTTATAATTGCTAAACAGTGGAGTTTTAGTCTTCCAAAACTAGGGATTGAAGTCTAACGCCAAAAACTCTCTCCTTCGCTGTGTCACAATCTTTTACAAGCCAGAAACAATCTTCCAATTGTTTTTATCTTTTGGCTACATTCAACTTCATTGTTGACTGATTCTTTAAAAGTCTTCTTCCAAGAATCGATCTAGTGTATACAACTCATGAACTCTATTATTATCTATTTGACTTGTATTCTTATCACTCTCTCTATCTCTCGCTCGCTCTCTCCCTCGTTCATCTTTGCTGAGTAATAGGGTGTGGTGCCTTGCTGGTTTGGGTTCTTGTCTAGGATTATTTTACGGTTGTATCATATGAAAGATAAGAAAAGCTGTTAGAAGGGATGTTGTTACCTGACTACTCTAGCAAAGTAGATTGCAGTGCGGGTCATAGAAGCATTTGGAACAACACATATTGCTTTAATACTCTTAATTTCTACTTTGAAAAAAATTGAACCTTGGTTGAAGTCTAATAAAAATTCAAGCTTGACAGTAATTTCCAGCCACTTGTAATCTATGTTTTCTATTTAATTGTAGCTGTAAGCTACACAATTAATTGTTTTAGAAGATTTTTTTTTTTTTTTTTTTTTTTTTTTTTTTTTTTTTTTTTTTTTTAAAAAAAAAAATTTTTTTTTTTTTTTTTTTTTTTTTTTTTTTTTTTTTTTTTT
>CANUEP010290734.1:0-32019 GCA_947857235.1 Jatropha podagrica | reverse complement strand
TATTAGGAGATCTTTAGGAGATATTAGGAGATTATTTCCTATTTTGAACTATTTTCTGTGTATTATATATACCTTAAACCGTATATGAAAATTCATCAAGCCAATTGCTTGTTTCAAAATTTCTTCTTCTCTCTTTCACAATAGGTAAACATTTTGCCATGTGCAAGAATTTAATCTAATAAATCCTGGGCACATATGCCAAAGACATGCCTAATTGCACTCTTTTGATGCCTAAAATGTCTTGCTTAACAAATGCACTCAAGTATGCAGTATGCCTGCATAGTGCATGCTATTATGAGATACTAAATATCTTCATTTTGTCAGTTTCATTGCAGTTACATTACAGCTTTATTGCTAAGGCATAGTTGTGAAAAGCCTGCAGTCATATCCAAATGTTTTTACGTTCTGATAGGTTTCATTTGCAGCCCCACATCCATGGTGAAACCTGGTACTTATAGCATTGTGCCAATACAACACATTTACATGCATGGAGTTCAAGCTATTTGAAAAAGATATTAAGTTAATTAATTGCAATAAATTAGATACAACTCAGCCAATTCAATGAGAAGGCTGAGAAAATGACTTACATTGGCAAATCAGGATCATCCAATTCATCTCCACCATCCTTTCCACCTTGATGCTTAACCACCTGAAGTTTTTCATTCTGCTTTTTCTTCCACTCCTCCATTCGCTCCTTCCATGCAATGGTCCCATACCCATACACTGCCAAGTCTTTCTTAGGATCCATTGCCCTTGGTGGTACTGCAGCATCACACAAAGTGAGCAAAACTAAGCAAGCGAATAACAAATCTAAAAAGCAATCAGAATCAAATGAATTTCAGAAATATTAGACTTACAAGACATTGGTGAATCAGGAAATGGCATTGGGTGAATCCGTTTCCCACGAAATGGTGGTATAATAAGGGCATGCTTATCAGAAGAAATACCAACATCCTACACCAAAAGAGTCACAATAACACCAATTCCAAGAATAAAGTACCAATGAAAAATTAAAATATGAGTTATAAATAATAATTACATTAAAAGACCCAAAAAAAAAAAAGAAAACTTCCATAAAACACAATTCACCTCTTCACGATAAGTGAGAAGAGGAATCCCAGGTGCTGCAGAAACAGAATCCGACTCAGATGGTGTTCCAAACTCTGAAACATTTGCATGTGTACTCCTGCCGATGTTAAGGTGAGCAGAGAGAATAGCCTCAGCAATATGTTGAGGGTCTCTTCTGTCATGAGCAGAAATATCAAACTCATTCTCCAAATCATCTATATCTTCCTCTTCTTCGTCCCCTTCAACTCTAGGGCTCCCTGCAATAACTCAGGTTTATAGTAACCATAACCACTAAAATGCTACGAGGGGTGGCAAGAAACAAAATGAACAACAGAACAAACAAGCGAAAGACTAACCTTTAATTCGCTTATATCTGGTTTTGCATTGAGGACAGGCTTGGTTTCCCTCTCTTCTTTCATACTCGTAGCAATGTCTACAGACAGGGAATGCACATTCATTACAAGCAACAAAAGGCTCCCCATCTACTGTAGCCTCTATCTCATCCCCACAGATCTGGCAAATTTGCCCACTCAGTTCTTCAACAGAAGTCACCTGCAATTGGATAACACCATGTCAACATAAACTCAATAAGGTTGTAGAGCATCAAACCAAAAGTCACACAAGTGAATTTTAACTATTCATTTCACTCAAGGATTTGTAATCAGACTTTTCATGCAGAACCAAGTTGTATTGACTGGCTCTGAAATCTAGAAACTAAAGAGTAAGAAAAAATAGTAACTAATTGATGATGAAAAATTTCGAGAAAAAATACATTAGCACATGGATAAACAAAAGAAAATGCATATTTTGCACAAATACAATGGTTTAAGCCACTGATTTTGCGTCAACAGTAAACTTAAAAAGTATCGAAAGAGGCATTGGATTAAAAGGACAAGGGGAGCCATCACAAAACAATAGCTATAGCTTTGAAACCAACTTGAAACATGGAACTTCATACAAAATCAACTGTCACCGCGTAAATAATTTCAAATTTTCAAACCGTAGGAATGGGTTAAAGAAATAGTTTAAAAGGCTAAAAAACCAACACATTTCTGATTTCTGAAGCTAAAACTCTTCAAAATCCACAAAACACTAAACAGCAGCAGATATCTGAAGAGCACTTACTCTTGAAATCTCATCAGCATTAATGAGAACAAACTCGTTTCTGTTGTGAGAACCTGCAATGAGTCTCCCTTTCACTTCCATGAAGCCAAAAATAGAAACCTGTGAAACTCAACTCAGTAGTTCACTGTATCAAACCCTTTTCTTCATTCATTACTCAAAACCCACAAAGCACACAGCTCTCTCTATCTCTCTCCCTCCCTTGCTCTCTTTCGGAGCTTTAGCCCACTCTATTAGGCTCCCGTTCCAAGAAACACCAAACAACCTCAAATATAGTATTAATGACAGAGAGAGAGAGAGAGGAGAGAGAAAGAAATAGAAAAAGAATTTTAGAAATGCCAAGAAACAATAAAATAATAAGAGAAAATGAAAAATTGGACAAAACTATTTTATTAAAAAAAGAACAATGACAATAATTATAATAATAAAAACAGTGTCTTTGTTAGCGTTTGTTGGTGAATGATTCCTTTCTTCAAAGATCCGGCTTTCGACTAGATGGGTTCTCTGTGTTAAGCTTATTGGTATTGATCTGTGACACCGTTTTGTTCATTTCTTGGAATATAAAATTACAGAGTCAGAAAGAAAATTCTTAAAGAGAGAAAGAGAAAGTCTTTTTATTTATTTTTTTTTTATTTGAAAAAATAAAAGAGAAAGAGAAGAATCTAACAAAATGCAATTCAACACAGAAGGAGACGAGATAGAGACGGAGACAAGAGAAGAGATCAGGACCGAGGAATTACCTCACTGTATCTATATGCACATACTGTATAAATACTCTACATGAATTAAATAAAGAAATGGAAATGATATTTGATGGGGACCCAGGATTTCAATTTTATAATGGCAAGGACAGAGCTGCCGGTGGTGGGACTAAAGGGTGGTACTCCATTGAAGCTGCTACTGGTGTTGTGGTGATTGATGGGTAATTTTGTAATTTGGGGTTGCTGGTCAACTGTATTGTGAGCAGTCAAAGGAGAGATAGTAATTCTTTTTAAGAGTGAAAAGAGAAAGCGTTTGTTTTCACTTTTCAAGAGTTTCATTATATCAGAACGAAAGTGCCACGTGTGGCTCGTGACATGTGGCTCGTGACAATGGTGTTTTCTGGTACGAAATAGTTATAAAAAATTATATTGTTATATAGTACTTCTGTTCCATTATTCCATAATTAAATATCTATTTTATAATATTTATTATATTTAAAAAGACAATATTTTAAAATATTTATTATATTTATAATTTTAAATAATAATAAATATTTTTTTCATATTTATTTTTCATATAGAATCAATAATTATTATTTTAATTTAATTATTTTATTAGGTAATTAATATTGAATAAAAAATATATTTAATAATTTAAATAAATTTATTAATTTTTTAAAAAAAATGTGATATTTCAAATGTAAAAAATAATATGAAATAAAAATAATATTTAGTTTACTTTTGAAAATTAATGGTAAAATAGATATAAAAATCTTTAATTTATTAAAATTTTAAACGACAAAAATATAAATTTATAAATATATAGTTTTAAAAGAGATTTATTTAGAGCTTAAGAAAGAGAGAGAGAGAGAGAGAGAGAGATTTTTTATTAATGATATATAGTATTGTAATTTCTCATGTTTTTTATATGGGAATTGAAATTTTCGAGTTTGAGTACTTCATCGATAAAAGTATTTGAAGGAATTTTAAAAAAATCATATTTATTCATTACATATGGTCTAATTAATTTTCTCACATTATTTATATAAAAAGTCTCAAAATGGACACTTTTAATACTTGAAAATCAATATTGACAGTCACGTTTTTCATTTAAATTTCTATTGTATTGCAATAAATAGAAATTATTTAATTTCTTGCTCAAATGATTTCATATGCTACCAAAATAGCCTTATGTTGGGCGAAACGTTTCTTGACTATTTTTTGTTTTTGCATCTGTATACGTTTTAATGCTTTGTAACAGAAGAGGAAAGCAAATTGAATGCTTGCTATGAAAACCTAACTCACTCACTTTATTGACAAAAAAGTAATTGCAACAAAATATATTACATTGCTATTCCTAAAAATGACAAAATAATAAACAACAGAAAGCTCTTCCTTTCATATTCCTATATGTGTTATGTGTATACCTTGGCATGGAAGTAAAGTATTGTATTGGTGCACATGATATGGGTATTTTTATTTTACATATAATATGTCAATGAGGGTTAAAGGTTTAGTTTAGTGTAATTGGTAGTTATTACTTAATACTCAAGGATGTTAAGGTTATGCATACAAGGAATGCACCTTTGCTTTTAGCTTTCTACATAGAAAATGTTGTCTTTTTCTTTTTATTTTACAAAGGAAAAAAAAAAGTAATAAATCTATATATGATTTTGGTTAGCTTGATTCATTGTGTTTTGTTCTATGCAAGCATATATTAATATGTATGCTTTCTTTTTCTTTTTTTTTTTCTTTTTTAAGAATTAAAATGCGTTCTATAATTAGCTAGGATGATTCTTTTAAATTTCATTATTTCTCGTATTTTATCCGTGATTTATATATGAGATGTTCAAGATAAATATTTTAAATTTAACTATTTGGATATCTTACTCTTTCTCTCTCTCTCTGTCTTAAAATATAGATAATTTTTTTATTATTTTATTTCAAAATATAAATCATTCCAGTATTTTAAGAGTAATAAATAATATTTTTTCAATGTTACATTTATTTGTATTTGATATAATAACTACCTTCACAAATAAATTTTAGTTTTAAAATGATAATTCGATCAAATTTCTCTTTATTTTATTATAATTTTAGAAGAATTAATTATTTTCTTAATCCAGTGAAAAACTTTAAACGATTTATATTTTTTGATAGAGAGAATATTTTCTCACAGAAAGATGAATTATTTTTGTTAATGAAATTTTAATGCAATTTTAGTACACTCAATATAATGAGGTTTTAACACTTAATTGAGATTCTTGGATTTAAAGATTCAACATTGAGGATAAGAATGTTTTATTCATTGAATCAGTGATTTAGGGAAGGAAAATAGAATTACTGACTTAAAAACTTTAAAATTGTGGTTTCGATTCCAATTTGATTGGTTTGAATTGATCTCCGGTTTTATTTATGATTCAAATCGATTTTGATTTCGATTATAATTCGACCTCTTTTTAATTAAAATAAAGGAAAAAGAAAAGAAAAAAAAAAAAAGAGGCCACCAACCTTTTTGATTGTTGGGGTTAGTATTATTTTTTTCATTTTTAAATTTAGATCACCAAAATCAACAATACTATGAGTTATTTGCTTTTGTTCTCTTCTCTTTTTTCTAGTAATTGCTTCTATAATTTTCTTTTTGAAAGGTTTGCTTTTGGAATTTTTTTAACCACCCAAAAAAGGAAAGAAAAAGACTTTGCATAAGCTCCATTTAGCCAAGTTTAGTGGATTTTTATAGTGAAAAAGAAAAACAAGCCTCTTTGATTTCTTTATTTCAAAGCAGACTTTATGTTTTAAACTCATAAATTATATGCATTTGATATACAATAAATAAATAAAAAATATTGCTAAATGCCAATTAGGTGATCATTTGATTAATCTTTTCACTTATATGAAGAATGTGAGATCTTGAGTTAAAGTTCTTTCGGTCATAACACAGTTGTTTTAACCAATTTGGTGAGCTATGGAAAGGATCACCCTCTATTGTTGTATAGCTTATTGTATTATTTTAACCCATAAAAAATTTTAGTAAATTAAACATTTTTTTCGATAAATATATCGTATGTTTAAGGTGACCAATTTTTTCTTTTAAAAAAAAAATATTTACCAACTAAGTTATTGAGTAAGACAATTAAGTCCTTCACTTGAGCTTTCGTATTGTAAATGATTAATTTGTAATTGACATTTCTTCTTCCATAGATTTAGATCTATCTATAATATATATTTATAAATAAAACGTGCATTAGCATTTCAAGTACTATAAATTTAAGTTGCAACTAAAATTTGAATATTGCCAAATTGATGTTGCAACTAACTTATTTTTAAAATAATCATAGTTGGATTAGTGAATGGATATGTGTATTTATGTTTTTTAAATTAAAGTATTAAAAAATAATTTTTAAATTTCGTACATATTTAAAAAAATAAATTATTAAGTAATTGACAAATAAAAGAGATTTGTTCACAAATCATATTTCTCACATTTAAAAAAAAATTAATTTTATTAATTTAATTCATAAATAGAATTATGGATACAATCTAAATAAGTTTTTTCGATTATTTATATAGGAAAAAAAAAGTGTCGGTAGCCATAAATTTCATGTTAACAAGTGAAGAAGAATAAAGCCAATACACTTAATCTCAAATCTTATCATCGATTATGATAAAGAAAGTGATTGGGGAACTAATGATTGTTATGTTTGTTTCTTTTCTCTTTTGTCGTTTGTATTCTACGTATGAATAATAGATCCCAAAAGAGTGGCTGTGATTTATTTATTTATTTATATTAATTTTATAAATCATGTAATTTAAGAACCTTTTGCAATTTCACACATATATATATGTTCTAGCATATTATGATATTAGTGGGAGACTCCAAAGAAATTTTTTTTTTAAAAAAAATATTAAAAATAGATGTGTGTACGTGAATGCTTCACATGCTGATATTTGTATATTTCTTTCTTTCTTTCTTTTTTTTTTTTATTTCCATTTAAAAGATTTTGGCATTGCAAGCGGATCGTCTCTAGATGCTTTACTAATAAAAAATTTAAAATAAAAAAATTTCATAGTTCGTACTCCATCCCTCCTTCATATATATATATATGAGTAGATAGGTACAGTCACCATCCTAAGAAGTCAGCAGATATTTTTGTGTCGGTTGAAATTAAACTTTCTAACCCTTTTAGAATTCTAATATAATAGAAAAAATTAATTTCATGTCTTACTTAATAGATTTATAGTTTCAACTATATTTTATTAATTAATATAATACGTTATATATTAATTATAAAATTCAGATTTATATTTGGGTTAAATAAATTAATAACCCAATTAAATTAATTTAAAAAAAAAAGTTAATTAGGAATCATACGTTGCGTTGAGATTTCATTTTCACTCTAGGGTTTGTCAAGTTCCTAGTAGTAGACTGCCATTAATAGCGACTTGTATGGTATGAAAACAGCCTTAGGTGCATATTTCAACTGATTGGATATCTCAACAACAAATGTATTGCACCGACAGTTTCCTCATCCTTCTGCTTCTTCGCAATTATGTGCGTTTTAGGAGAAGATTAAATTAATTTCTTTCTTTCTTTCTTTTTAAGCAGGTGATATTCGAAACAGTAAAATTAGGGATGTCAATGAATCAGGTACAGAAAATATGTATTTATCTTGTATTTAAATTTTATTAAGAAATATAAAAAATATAGGCTTAATTCAAAAAAAAAAAAAAAATGGAGTTGATCGAACTTAATTTTTAATAATATACATCCATTAATGCTCATGATAGGTAAGCACATTGTTTGCAATTATAGTCTTTCTCTTTGGATTATTTATATTATTACTATCACATTTTTTATAAAAATCATTAAATTTATCTAAATTATAATGAATTATTAAGTAAATTGATTATATTATGTTTCATTTAATATTAATTCTCTAATAAAACTATTAAATTGAAATAGTAATTATTGATCATATATAAAGGGTAAATTTAGAAAAAAAATATTTATTACTTCTTGAAACTAGAAATGTGACGATCTATTTTTTATAATGTGACAAGTATTATGAAACAGATGTAATATAATATATGAATGTGACTTTTAATCATAATTAGTTTAATTATTTTCCTTTGAGCACATCAAATCATAGCTTAATGGTAAGTATATATGTAAAGTGAACAAAATTACTGAACTAAAAATCGAAACGGATCATTTCGGTTCAGTTTGATTTAATGTCAAAAAGAGGTTCGGTTGATCGGTCCATTCAATTTGAATGGAATTATTGCTTGGTTCAATTCGATTACACAAATATTCGACAGTTGGACTTATCATCGAACTGAAATAGTGAAATCGATAAAAAATAGACGAAATCGATTGATTTGATTTGGTTAATTTTGTTCATATATAAATTTCGGTCCTGTTCAATTATTATAAAAAAACTTCGATTAACATTTTGTAACTTCGATTCGATTCAATCGAATCGAATCTATCGTTTGCTTGGCGCGATATATGCAGCTTGACATAAGATCCAAATTTTGAATTCCCTGCCCCTAATATTCAAAAAAGAAAATTCCTTTTGAGAATTGATTTTTCTATTAAAAATATGGAAAAAAAAAAAGATTATAGCAGGATTATAGTACTTTTTAGGAGAAAAGGATAGCAATAATTAACTTTTAGTATATTCTAAGGTTTTTTTTTTCTTTTTACTTTTTCTGATATTCAATAACGAGTCTCATAATAATCATATTGAAGTCATCTACAAAATTACGAGTTATAAATACCTTCTAATGAAAATTAGACCCCTTATTAAAGCTAAACTAATGAAAAATTATAATTTTTTTTACTATCATATAACTATAAATATTTTATATATATATATATGAAATTCATTAAGGAGAAATAAATAACAAGATTTGACTCTTTTCTTCTTCCACAAACAATCATCGGCGGTCACTTCTTTCTCTTTTCCTTTTATATAATCCTTAGATTTATATCTTTTGATATATATATAATTTTTTATTGTTCGGATTTATTGTTGTTTATATTTTAAGATTTTATTCTGATATCTAATTTTAAGTTATTATTGTCATTATGACGATTTTATTTAAGGTATTTTATTTTTGAACAGTTATACATAAAGAAGTGATTATCTCATCTCTAATAGAAGAAAGAACTTTTGAGATAATTTTACAGAACTTGTAGAGAGACTATGGAATCGAACAATGGTCATGAATAATCATTGGAGCAAGCAATCACCTATGACATAAACTATGTTGCACGAAAACTTTTTTTAGTTGTCTTCTTTGCGTTTCAAAAATTTTTTCTACACAAAAACGCTTGAAAATATTTCGGGACCATATCTCCTAATAAAGAGAGATGAAATTTTCCAGAAGAGAAGAAAAGAAAATTTGAACTTGTAGCATGACATTTTAATTTCTAAGAGTTTCGCCATTGAACTAGGCAATATCCCTTCAAACTTCACCATCGAAGGGTACACAGTATCCTTTTCTTGAGAATAAAATCCTTTGCAATGGGAGACATTTTAATTTTTTTTGAAATTGGGACAATGAAACACTTCATATGAAAGAAAAGAAGGAAAGAAAAAGCAATGAAAAGAATCAATAATTGTGAAGAATTGGACCATACATAGCATTAGACAATTAGATTTCTTTTGTGCAACTCAACCCTATACTTGTCCAAATTGTCCTTTTGATACCTCTTCTTCTTCTTCTTCTTCTTCTTCTTCTTCTTTTTGAGACTTTTGATCAGCTGACCAAAGTTGCAAGTAGGGTAGTTTCTACTTCAAGGGAAGCAGTCCCCTCCCTTGGAGCATGTCAAAAAAGGTCATCTAATTGGGTGCCCATGACCCTTCTTTATGATGGCAAATTGGCAATGCACTCACTTTTATTTATTGTTTCTATTTTGGCTAGGTACTGGTGGGACTGAAAAAGCATCTTCTTTTAAGTTTTAAGTATTTCCCTTTTAGATAATGTAATTTTTCTTTTTCAATCAATATTAGCATTTTGGAAAGCTAATTAAAATTGTATTCCCCTACTTTGATTTCTCTTTTAAAGGTAGAAGAAGATCATACTCTTTGTTCATACTTTTTTACTGCACATGAGAAAAATTCATAAAAGGAAAAACAATTATCAAAATAGGGTTTAATTAGAGAGATCCATAATTTTATTTCAATAAGAGCAAATAAAAACTTAACTAAATCCGGTTCATAGCCTCGTTTATGAATCAGATTATTGAAATTATGAATTTTTATTGAAACGAGCGTATTTCTTACCATACACTTGGAAAAAAAGAAAAGCAGATACAGTTAGAACAATTTTTAAAAAATCCTTAATTTCATTGGTTTGATCCATAAATGAACCCATGAACCAAACTAAACAAAGTTTTTTCAATATTTAAAATGTATTAGAAGAATAATGAAGACACTAATTAAATTGTTAAAGGAACAGTGAAATATATTAAATTTTGTCGGCGGACATTGGTGAAGTCACTTTGCATCTGTCCCCAAGTTTAGTACACTATATATATATATATATATATATATATATATATATATATATATATATATGAAGATAAAGATTAAATTCATAATTATTACGTCATAGAAAACAAACATTAATTATTAACTTAATAATAAATCTGAAGAAAACATCAAGTTAATACTTAGCTTAAAAATAATAATTCTCCATTACATATAAAAGCTTAGCACAAATTATTATTTCCAAAGGACATAATTGCTTCCCCAAAATGTATTTTTTTATTAATAATTTATTATATGAATGCTATACTACTATTAGTCTATTATTATTAATCTTGAAAAAAAATTAATTTGATATGCATACAACAAATTGTGATAAGTGTTAGTTATTAATTATCTCTCAATTGATTAAGCTTTCAATTTTAATTTTGAGTTAAATTTCATTTTAAGATATATTCTAGTCTCATAATTAGTTTAAAACTCACATGCGTTAAGGAAATATAAATATAGTTAAATTATGCGTGATTTGATAAAATACGCATGTTAAAAATTTATAAACCGTTTAAAACAAATGAATCTTGATCATAGAATTCATTTGTAAATGACTTCCAACTAAAATTTATTTGCAAATGAATTTATTGTGTTTGGTATGTTATAATTTAAAAAATATTGTATGATAATTAATTAATTATATAAGCAATAATATTCATCATAATAATTATTTTTAATTGATGTAAAATTTTTTGTTGATTTAAGTAATTAATTTGAAAACTAAGAAAAATATTAAGAATGTTACTATAGTTTTTAATTGCATTTGAAAATAATAGTTCATATTCAATTTTTGTAGTTTCATAGTAATAATAACTACATTAGTACTAGACTTAAAAAAAAATGTCTGCCAATCAGGTGGTGGTCTAATTGGTCTTCTCACTTATATAAGAAATGTACTCTTGATCACAATTATTTTTACCAATTTAGCGAGTCAAAGGGACGACTACCCCTGTTGTGTAGCCCGCAGTATTATTTCGGTATTAAAAATTTCCAATGAATTAAAAAAAATCCTGTCTGGAATTTAACCAAAAAAATAAAAATATAAACTAACTTCATTATTGGATAAAAAAAAATAATGTTGTTTTAGTTTGGAATTTTACAAAGAAAATAAATTTAAAAGGAAAAAAATAAAAATAATTGAGTTTATAGCAGAGGGTAAGGAAAATAAACTAAAAGAAAAAAAATAGTAAAAATAGTTGAGTTCATAGTAGATGGTAATTTTATCTACGGTCAATTTCGTAGAATTCATTTACAAATTTCATAAATTTTGGTAGAATTTGAGTTAGGCACACTCAATTTCATAGATTTCAATTCATAAAATTTAAATCTGTATTTTTTCATTATAAATACAATTATTCCAAATGAGCTTATTAAGATATCACTTATTTTTTTTATTCTTAACTCATTATTATATTAATAAAAGTCATTTATTTAATGAAAGCTCATAAATATTATTATAGAAAAAAATAATTATTTATATATTTAAATTTAAAAACACCGAAAACATTTTGAAACATGAAAAAGAGAAATACCAAATGAATAGAGAGAGTAATTTGTACTTTTTTTTAAAAATATATCTTTATATTATTAATTATTAAATGATCCATAGTATTTATAATTAAACTATAAAAAGTATGCTAAATTATGATGAAACTAATCAAAATTTGACCTTTTTTTACTATAAAAATCAACGCAATAAAAGTTAAGAAAATTAGTCTAATGTTGATGGCAATAATAATAGTTTTGTTAAAAAAAATAAAAAATACACATTAAATAGAAATATAATAAAAACTTCAAAATTGTTCTCTTCAATAAAAAATATAATTATTATCCCAGATAAATAAAAAAAAAAAGAAAGAAAGTGGTATAAAAATTATTTAATGGATGGCATACACTGTTTATAGATGAGATGGGATAAGCAATAATTGACCATTCATTTGATGAGATTGAAGACTTAGAAGAATAAGACTCCAAACATGCCACGTTGATACTATAAGTGAGCAATGGGTCCCAGACACAGTCTTGATTTACTCTCGTTAAATGACAGCTGGCTACGTTATGTTTTCGTCGGTTGAAAGCGACGCACGTCACGTCTTACAATATCAAAAAGGTAAAAATTGAAGTACAGTTACACTCACTGTCACTGACCAAAATGGCTTGGGTAGAATATTTCCTCGGTTCCGTTAAATTTGATAGTTTTCGACTTTTTTTTTTTTTTCATTTTAGACATTATTTTTAGAAAATCAAAATAACATTAATTATTTAATTCCAATTTTACCAATATCGCAGTAAACTTTATATTAATTGAATGAGCATTCATTAGGGTGAAATTGTAAGGAGGTCAGAAATTACACTGTCCCACAAATGTGGAGATGGAAAAGTATGGTAAGCCAACTTGACCATCACTAATATTAGATGAACTTCATTTTTAATATTTTATCACATAATGAATGTCAATTAATTTGTTGTTGAATAGTAACTCTGTTCCATAATATTTATCGAAAAAATAGATTATTTCAAAATATTTATGACATTTGTAGTTTCAATGAGTAATAAATATATTTTTTTCATATTTACCCTTTATATATGGTCAATAATTATTACTTGAATTTAATAATTTTTTTAGAGAATTAAGATAAAATCAAGGGCAATATAGTCAATCTATTTAATAATTTATTGTATTTTAAATAAATTTAATGAAATCTTAAAAAATGTGATATTTCAAATATAACAAATAATATATAACAGAGTAGTACGAATTTAATTTTTGATCTACGAGACATGAAATCAGGTTTTCTTTTTCTCTATTTTGTAAGTTTTTAATTTTGGGGGGCAAAAGCTACATTTTTATAGTGCTTGCATTAAGAATGTTTGACACTATGCTTGGGTTTATTGGCCCTGCAACTGTCGACCATATGCTGTCCTACACCTTCACATGTGGTGGATTCAGTAAAAGTGTGGATACATGTGGTTGGGCTGTGGCTCAATTAAGTTGTCTTCCGCATTTAACTTCTTTTTTTTATTTATTTTTACAATATTCAGCGCTTGGACTAAAATATATTTAAATAAAAATCCATTATTAATGATCATCCAATACCTAATTACCTAAACGAAGAGCCTGCCATGCATGCACATTAGCATTCCTGGACAAGTTTTTTGGGCCCCAAAATCTGGTTCATCATGGACTAGACTGATGAAGCCCATAAGATCTATTGGGCTTTTTACTCCCTCGAGGAGAATATAAAGATTTCTCCTCGTAGAACATTTATTGCACTACGACCACGTTTGATTCCAGAAAGTGTTATTCAATAAAAAAATCTCTAATCCAAGGCAGAAAGAGTAAACGACATCAAGTGGGATTTTTTCACATGCTTTTTTTTTTTTTTTTTTTTTTTTTTTTGCAGATTAGACATAAGTATCTAAATTTTGGTTTATGATTAATGATTAGATGTAAGAAAGAAATGAATAACGTGGTGTCAGATACAACAGCATCTTACTTTTTATCTCTATCCACCTAACTTTCCATTTCCATCTAAAAATCTGATTTCCGACATGAACCATCATTGTAAACATGTCTTGGCCCTATGTCATTGGAAAAGCTATACAAATAATTGCACATCTGTCATTTTCCATGACAGATTATATAAATTAGCTTTTTCATTTTTATATATATAAAATTGTTTTGCTATTAAGAAGGAGTGTGTTATATTCTGAATCCAAAACTATGCGTTGCTATCTAGTCTTCATTCACGTGCACAAGAAATTTTGGATGTTATGTTTATCAGCTGAGGTCAGAACGTCTCTGCATAATTAATTAATATCCTCAAGTAACGTTATACGTTAAAAAAAAAAAGGGTTAACTGCAATTTAGTGTACCAAACATTTTTAAGTGAGATTGAAAATTCGATCTTTATGGATAAATGAAACGATAAATCAACCAGATGCAAGTAATATTTAATTTTGACCAATAAGCTAAAATACCAGTGGTAATGCAAAAAAAAAAAAAAAGAAATTGTTTAATCTATTTAAAACAATAAACAAATAAAAGGGATTTTCCTTGATCCTAAAAACAGATTTTAATTGGAAAAAAAGAAATAAAATAAGAACACTACATTATAAAACAAATTCTACTCCTCTAAAATTCAAGAGAGAGGAAGCTTTCACTTGTAGAAAACCAAGATTAAAGAGTTTTTTTTTTATTTTTTTTGATAAATTTCAAAAGAAAAAGAAAAAAAAGGTAGTAAATAAATAAAGAGAATATTATCATTAATTAATAGACCTAATCAAAATCCGTTCCCTAACATTTTGGGCATCTAATATTTTAATAAGATAATTAAGGTTAGGTTAAGGAAGTGAAAACAGTATTTGTCACCAATAAATATGAAATGAAATATGTCAAATTACAAATATATATTATTGAAAATAATTAGATTTCATAAAATCATATCCAAAATTAACATTATTTTATAATTAGATACATAAAAAGAGAACCAGACAGTATATATGATCTGGTTTAGGGTAATTAAACAACATGGACATCGTCAAACCATTACACACAAACACACAAATAGATATATAATTTTATTTAATTAAAAGAGATGGTGGTGTTTCTTTCCATGAGCTTCCTCATCTTCCTTTTTGGCTTCTTTCTTTTCATGATGCTCATGCAAGACAAATCCTCCGGCTCCCACGGCAGCCGTCGCCGCGATCTCCTCCTTTAATTTATGGCTGTGGGCATGCTCTGGGTCCTTTTTAGCCTCATGCTTCTCATGCTGCATATCAATAGCTAAATTTAAATTTCCCCATTACTTGAAAAAAAAAAAAAACAAAATTAACTCAATAAAAATATTAAAATAAGATGAATATTAATTTGATCTATTTACCAAAGCGTAAGCGCCGGCAGCAGCAGCGCCTAACTCGCCGAGGTGCTCAAGATGCTTGTGGTGCTTCTCCTCCTTCTTGTAGTCAACTTCTCCTCCTTCGCCTTCCTTGTGGTGGTGGAACAGGTGGTGTTTGTGTTTCTCTTCTTCCATGGTGGTGAACCGGTGGCTAGTGTGTCTTTGTTGCAGTGTGGAAATTCAGTTCGGAGAAATGGGGCTATTTATAGCTGTTGGAAGCGAA
Organism: Jatropha podagrica; assembly: GCA_947857235.1. Classification (NCBI taxonomy): domain Eukaryota; kingdom Viridiplantae; phylum Streptophyta; class Magnoliopsida; order Malpighiales; family Euphorbiaceae; genus Jatropha; species Jatropha podagrica. Next base: position 16,460 of record CANUEP010290734.1, on the reverse strand, counting down.
ATTGACGGATTATATGTATATATATATACATACATTCAATTAGTGAGCTGTATATGATTGTCAGAAATTAATACGAACCCTCTTATTATACCAAAGATAATACTTATCTATATACCATCAACGTTTCCACCGCGTCCCCACATATAATTATATAAATATTATCCAATTAATTATATAATTAGTAACTGTCTGCTGAGACAATAATGACATAATTTTAGAAAATAATATGAATTAGTATCATTTAATTTAATTATACCACATGGCAGAGTAGCATAATTATACATTAGAGATAATATATTTGCTTGTAAAGACAAAGCTGTTATAGTAAGTTATGTTAATAGAAAATTACAATTTATGCTATACATATGTTTAGCTTAGCACTATCGAAAAGCTAAAAATTCATAAAGTAAATTAAAAAAAGAAAATTACAATTTATTCTATATTATGCATAAAACTTTTCTAATCACACATCGTTAAAGAGGAAGAGATATCTCTCATTAATATTTTAATATATTTATTTACATATTTCTTGCTCATAAGGCCATATTATATTTAAATACGGTATAAATTATTAATTATTCTCTAATTAATTTATTTTAATTATTGTCTAATTTTCTCATAATGAATATTTGAGCTATACTATATTATTTAATAGGCAAGGGCATGTACTTGTATTTTTATTCTCTATATCATAATAAAAGTGCAGGTAGCATAATTAAATGAAGGTTGATAAATTTGGATTTAAGCAGTCCATAAATAGTCTATCAATTTCGCTAGGAGACTTAAGTGGCTCAACTTTCTCCGTCCATAATTCAGACACAAACAGTTCATCAGGTTCTCCGTCCATAGTTCAGACAGAAACAGTTCGTCAGGTGGCCTAAGTGGCCCAACTTTCTCTATCTATAGTTCGAACATAAACATTTCGCCAGGAGGCCTAAGCGGCTCAAATCCCTCCATCCATAGTTCGGACATATACAGTTCAACAAGTGGTCTAAGTGGCCAAACTCCCTCCGTCTATTGTTCGGACATATACAGTTCGTCAAGTGGCCTAAGCGGCTCAACTCCCTCCATCTATAGTTTGGACATATACAGTTCGCCATGCGGCCTAAGCAGCCCAACTCGCTAAGAGTCCATAGTTCAGACATTCTCTAAATAGCCTAAGCAGCACAACTAATTAAGTCCATAGTTCATACATTTTCTCAGAAGCCAATGCGGCCCAACTCACAAAGAGTCCATAGTTCGAACATTCTTCGAATAGTCTAAGTAGCCTAATTTGTTAAGTCCATAGTTCAGACATTCTACCAAAAGCTAAAGCAGCCTAGCTCACCAAAGAATCCATAATTTAGACATATGTAATTCTCCAATTTGGAATTAAGCAATCCATAAATTGTCCATTAATTTGGACATAAGTAATTCTCCAGTTCGGACTTAAGCAGTCCTATAACGCCCTGACTCCAATCACTAGAGAAATTGTTCGCTTTGGATCAAGCCGATTTCATCCCATACTAGATGGGTAAGACCCGCACGGTTTTGTTCCACAGGTAAAATGGGAACTTAACCCTGGAGTTCTTCCAACTCTCTAGTCATTCCACCAAAAGACACCTCTGATGATTAGTTACCCCTTTTCGATATATGATCCGATTCATCTATGTGTCCCGCATTTCGATATATGATCCGGATCGAGATGTCACAGGCCCACCAGCTTCTATTGATCTACTGGAGAGGATCAGACTCTGATACCAAATTATAACGTTTTGACTCCAACCATCAGAGGAATTGTCTGCTTTGGATCAAAACAGTTCCATCCCATACTAGATCGACAAAACCGTGCGGGTTTTGTCCCGCATGTGAAATGGAAACTTCCCAGGAAGTCACCCATCCTAGGATTTCTGTCAAGCGTGCACGCTTAACCCTGGAGTTCTTTCGACTCTCCAGCTATTCCACCAAAAGGCGCTTTTGATGATTAGTTACCCTCTTTTCGATATATGATCTTTCCTGTGTCCCACATTTTAGTATCCTAACTAACCTGCCATCTTAGAAGCTCGCCAGGAACCCTCTCTACCCGCCCTTTTAGGATCGCTTTGCTGGGTGGAGATGTCACAAGTCCATAAATAGTTATTAATTCAGACATAAACAATTCTTCAATTCGAACTCAAGCAATCCTCAACAAATTCGAATTTAAGTAGTCCAGCAGTTCAATCTTAAAACAACTCATATTTTAGTCATCCGTCAATTCAAACTTAAATATTTGTTGGACATAAATGACCAACACTTTTTGGAGGGGTTACTGTTAACATACAACAATAAAGTATATTGAATAATAATACTAAACTCCTAAATAAACTCTAACTAATAGATAATATAATATTCTCACTATCTTTATCCTAATAAAGTCTATCTTAACTCTAATATATATACCTCAAATTTACTCAAAAAGGGGATGAATTCTCAAATACTTTCAATATTCAATTGTGATGGTTAACCGTTGTCATTTAATTACATTTCTTAATTTATGTGAAAATACAAAATGGACTACGGTTTTGAGATGGAGATAGTACGGGGAAAAATAAAGAAAATTTTCTCTGGTTAATCATATTGATTTCTTATTCAAATGTAAATTTTGTTCACTAATTAATATGGTAATAAAATACAAAATATTTACAAAATGACAAACATTTATTAATTATGAATTTCTGAGAGAAAAATTAAAAAGAAAAATATTTAATTTTCTTTTAAAAACTATGAATAAATTGCAAAATTGATCAGTAAGAAAATCCTAAAATTCTAAGTTAATATTTAATAACATATATCAATAATATTACATTTTGTTTATATATTTGCTTCTCATATTAACGTCAAATCAATAAACTCAGTCTATACGTTTTCTTTTATGGAACATTACATTCTGATTTTGTGAGAACGTAAATAAAAATAAATAACTTGCAACGCAGGTTAAAGAAAACTATTATATATGCATATAACTAGAAATGGGGAGGAACATGGAGATTACGAAAAATGTTTTTACTAAGTTTATATAATCAAAGAAAATGATTAAAAATTTTAATTTTATTCGTTGAAAATATAGATAAAATATTTTAATTTATCATACTAATTTTTATTTAAATCTAAATTTTATTGGATATAATAATAAATTATTTTTTATGCTTATATATGGTATATATTAAATACAGTAAAAATATAATATTTTTAAAAATTTTAATTTATCGATTGAAAAAATAAATGATTTTAATTTCTTCCATAAATCCAAATTCTATCGGATAAATTATGTAATTATTTATATTATATTATATATATAAAGAATGTAATATTTTTAAATATTTAATTCTATCAGTCGAAAAATCAAAGTAATTTAATTTTAATGGGTTATATTATATTATATGATAAGTATATACTAAATATAGTAAATATAATATTATTTAATTATTAATTTTAATAAATATTTAATTCAATTTTTTACAAATAACTTATTATACAAAAAGTAAATATAATTTATCATCAAGAAATATATTAAAAGATTTGTTATTTACTAAAAAAATATAAAATAAAACTCACTAAAATTATATGTAAGAATTATAATTATAAGTGAATTAGTAAACATTATACTGATACAAAGTAATTAATTTGCTTAATTATATTGGTGTCTTATTTAAATTTAGTAATATTGGCTAGAAAATAAAATAAAAATCTTTAATAGTCTATGAAATAATTATAAGTTTAATAAAGTAAAAACTTTATTTGAAAATTTTTATAATAATTGAAATTTTTATTTAAATATAAATATAACTAATTAAATAATTTTTAAATTGTTCTAAGATACTTTTTGGATTTTAATTTGTTAATATTTTCATTCAAATTTTATAGGAAATGATAGAAGATTATAGTAAATATTTTAATTATTTTTTTACAAAGAATTAAAATAACAATGAGTATCATACTTGAGAGATAATAAAAAAATATAAATTAAATAATGAGGATTTAAATAGCATTACAAAGAAATTATCACTACCTTAACTAGAGAATTGTCATGAATAACAAATTAATTTGTAATAATTAATATCACTTCTATAGTTCATATTCATTTTCTCTCAAGAATTTTAATTTCGGAATTAAACAATTTTTCTGTAACTTAGTGAAATTAATTAAATAAAACACGCAAAATACAAAAAATTGTCGTATTATTTCATCTTAATTACTTCTAATTCAATGTTGCTTAACCTAATCTTAGGGTTATATTATCTAAAAATGAGCAAAATGATCTAAATCTTAATAATGTAATGGATAACCTAAAAAGGGTCATAGGAGCCTCTCTCTCTCTCTCTCTCTTCCCTTCACCGTTTAGTGTTTCTTTTTTTTCCATTTTCTCCATTGAAACGCAAATCAAGCATGTAAATACGGGAGTGACTGATTCAGAAGAGGAACCATATCTTCCTATAGTATTTATTTTGATTTAAATTTATCTTTAAATTTATCTTTAAAAAAATTTACAATTATATTGAGAAAAATGTGTCAATTCTGTGTGGACCAAAATTCACTTGCCTTTATCTGTCCGCTTTGACTTGCGCCCTCAATCAAAGGAATATCCTAATCGGTTTCCAATAAATAAAATAAAAAGGCATTGTTTGAAAATACTAATTTTGAAAGTATAATTTTATTAGTAACTATTTTTTAATTATTGGGAGGGCCGATAACGGGAAAAATAATAATGTATTATTAAATGCATGCAGCCTCTTCTTTGGCTTTCATATGCTTTTATAAAAATTTAAAATTATATATCATATTATATTATATATATAATCCGTTTAATTAGATGGATCATGTGAATAAAAAAATTTGATCAAATTTAATTAAATGTATTATATACAGATCAAAAACACGACACATGTAACATATATAGTCTACATAACCCGCTTAATATTTATTTAATATGCTTTGATCTGTCTTTGTAGTGATGTGGAGCACGAGAAGTCTCGAGTTTTAATCTTTTATAGCATAAGTTTTTATCAATTCAATTAGTTAAGAAGAAGATTACTTTTATTATATAATTCATGGTATTATTTCGAGCCGTAAAGCTTTTCAATTGATAAAAAAAAAATTACTGAAACTAATAATCCTATCCTAATCGATAAAACAAAGTTGAAAGATGACAGTGACTGCAATTTTCAACTTAATCATAATTATAATAATTGTAATATCATGATGACTATGGGATGTTATAAGTTAAAATTAACATTAGCATGAACAATACTAGCAAATATAAATAAATCGTAAGAGAATGATACTTAATTAGAATATTTTTGTAATTTCTAAGTGATAAAAATTAAATCAATGAGTCATAGTTATTCAAAATTTTTTTTACCATTTAGGACTTTTCTGTCGTTTTCTTTCAAATAAATTATTAAAAAGACTTTTATTATCCTATGTGTTTTTATTTAATAATGGTATATACGTGGACCCATATATTATATATATATATATATATCCTTCTTCCTCTCCTGTGTCCTTTTCTTTTTTTTCTTTCCCAAACATAGCGTGACAGATATTTCCCTATCCAAATTCGTCTACGGACTGACCTAACTACTGGGGACAGATGTGGAAGAAAAATTGGTAAGAAGAGAGATTTCACCTATCGACTCACCGTCCCTCCACTGCACATTTGCCACGCTTCGTTAAATGACCCAGCACAGCGATTCCAGCTGTCGTCACACTATTGGATAGAGAGGATTTCAGGTAAAAAAATCATTCAAATATATATTAACATACTTGATATAAATACTGAATTTGCCATAATGATGAAGTCATGTAACATATAAAAAAAGTAAAAGATTTTGAATTGAATTTTCTGAATTACAAGAAAATTGAATATTTATTAATTTAATAAATTAAGAGAAAATTATTTCATCTATTATATCTCTCCATGATAAAAAAAATAAAAATTTTACATTTTAAAATATGATAATAGAAATATATGTAAGTTTTAAATTTAAATTTGAATGAAAAGATAATAAAAAAGCAAAAAAAAAAAAATATATATATATATATATTAATATTGTTTATACCTCGGTTAAAAGGATTTATCTAAATTATTCCATTAATTCCAAAAATTAACTCATTTTATTGAATAAATTTATTTCTTATTGATATTTTATTATTCAAAAATATCATCTATCAAAAAATTCATAATTGAAACCTTAGGAACCTTATTATACTAAACAAAATTTATTTCTCTTTATATATTTTACAACAATGGGTGTGAAATAATTTACCATTAACTAAAATTAATTATAATATATAATATTACCCTGATCTTGTAAAATAAATGTGTAATTTGATTAATGGGCAACAATTTGGAGATAACCAAACTTTGCCTCTTCATCTAACAGTCATATATATTCCACCGCTCGAAGCATCAAACTAAAAAGTGGTCTGACAAACTTTATTTATAAAAATTTGGAATCGATAAATAAATAAATAAATAAATATATATATATATATATATATATATATATTGGTAATAAGTATCACGGAGAAGTTCACATTAGCAAAATTCATAATTTTAATTAAATTTTTTTATAAATAATAAGTTTCCGAAAAAACAGTAAATTTCAATTTCTACATTTACATTTCTTATTTCTAGGAAAATATCTTCCATTTATATTTATTATTAATAAATTGTCAAGTTCCCAAAAATAAAAAGGGCGCAATGGAAATTTTGCAGGAGGCCATAACTTTTATGTGAAGTCCTGAAGTAAATTTGTATATATTGGTAATTAACAATGCATATGTGTATAATTAAGGTAATAGGTAGAGCAGAAACGTATACACCTGAAGACACTGTTATTATTAATAACATATAAAATACATATATATGTATGGCATACATACAAACTAAGCAAAGGAACCAGATAGAACTGAACTGGTTTTTTTTGACAAAGATAACTGCCAGCACAAGAAATAGAAATTAATTATTCAAGGGATATTATATAAAACACATATTTAATAATTAATTAACTAAAAGAGATGGTGATGTTTCTTTCCATGAGCTTCTTCATCCTCTTTTTTGGATTCTTTCTTCTCATGATGCTCATGAAATGCAAATCCACCAGCTCCAATTGCTGCTGCTGCTGCTATCTCTTCTCCCATCTTGTGTCTATGTGCATGCTCTGGATCTTTCTTTGCCTCGTGCTTCTCATACTGAAATTAATTAATTAATTAAACAGCACTTCAAATCAATAATTTATATATAATCATCATTAGGCTTCACTGTTAGGTAAAACTTTATCATTATAACTAATCAAATTTCACTTAATAATAGTATAGTATTAAGTAAATATATAAAGAGCGATTCAAATGAAACCCATGTAAATGCAATAATTCAATCAGATTGTTACTATGGAAATAAATTCAATCAGGAAAATATCATTCTCAGATTGGGAAAAAAAAAAAAGAAGAATTTTTGTAAATGCAATTAATCATAAAAACCGATGTAAAAGGTTAATTACCAAGGCATAAGCACCAGCAGCGGCGGCCCCGAGCTCTCCAATCTGTTCAAGGTGCTTATGGTGCTTCTCCTCCTTTTTGTAATCTGGTGCATCATCCTGTAGTGGGGCATCAGTAGAGTACACCCCTGCCGGCTTTGGAACATCGCTACTGTAAGCTCCACCTGAGGACGGAGGGTAATCGGAAGAATAAGCTCCTCCTGAGGATGGAGTGTAGTCGGAAGAGTAAGCCCCAATTGTTGGTGGATAATCGCTAGTAGTATCAAAACCGCCAGTTTTTGGCGGATAATCGGAAGAGTAAGCTGTAGTCTCGGAAAATTCGGTGGTCTGAGAGTAACCAGTACCCTCTATAGGTTTTTCCTCCTCCTCCTTGTGGTTGCGGTGGCCAAAGAGGTGGTGGTGGTGGTGCTTCTCTTCTGCCATGGGTTCAGTGGTATAACAAGAATGCAATTAATTAATGAAGGTGAGAAAAGCTTGTCACTTACTATCAATGGTTGAATGTGGAGAGCTTAGGATATGTGAAGGCTATTTATAAGTGACAGTAAGGCTTGGAACTTGATTTTTTTTTTTTTTTTTTTTTTTTTTAAAAAAAACTTTAGCATTCAAATAATTAATCAAATTCTAACGGTATTAGGGGTACAACCCGTGTTGATTACGTGTCGAACCAAATTAATTTTTTGAGAAACAAATCTTTTTTTTTTTTTATTTCTGAATGTACAAAATCAAATTCTATATTTTATTTTTTTATGGAAAATGAGAACAATCAAAAGTTAACTAAAAGCATCCTGAGCATAAGAGTTTTTTGACATGTATATATAAAACAATTTTTTCTTTTTAATTAGTAAGATATTTAATGTTATGCCTTCAAGTATTTGAAAGGCATGTATATCTCTTCCTATTGTTATGGGACTTACTGTTGAAAAAGAAATTTTGGATTTTTAAGATGAATTCATTTGTCTAATACTCTGATTTTTATATATAAAAGGAAAAAAAGACCATGTATAATTGAATAATCTGCGGTACGGTCATGTTATTAGATCAATCTTGACAATCAAATCATTGATTCTTATAGGTATGTTGATATACATGTTAACATGTCCCGTGTGTATTAAAGAAAAAATTTATCTAAACCCGGTATATATAGCTTTATTTATAAACAAAATCAATGAAATTAAAGATTCTTATTGAAAATTTGAAAAAAAGAGAAAATGATACAGTGGAAACACTTTTCAAAGAATCTTAAGTTTCATTTATTTAGTTCATAAGTGAAGTCATGAATCCTGACTAGATAACTGTAGTTTTCATTTATTAATTAATGGGGGTTTTTAGATGTGGGTTGAGGGACACGAGTGGTCATGGTTCATAAACCCCTGGTTCTGGTTTCATAACCCACACGGAACCATCGGTTTGACCAGAAAGACTGATTTGACATTTCAAACCAAGAAGGCAGGGAAGGAAAGGATCACCAACTATCTGTCCAGCAGCTTCTTAAGATCATTCTCTGTTTTTTTATATCAATCGAGGTCCAATTCTCGATAATTAGTTTTCATTTTCCATGACCATTAGATCCCTTCGGAGATTAAGTCTGTTTAAATGTTCTTCAAAGGAAAAATAAACCCCATGGAGATGTCATCCCGGGTCCTACTCCAACATGCTCAAAGGTTAGGAAATTACTCCTACTTCGAGTATGATTCACACTTCAATGCTTTAGCAAATTTCGATGTATATACTCATGCTCGAGAGCACTTGTGTATGTAACTAGAGTTTTTGTTTAGGCCTGGGTTGTAGTGGTGGCTATGGTGAATACTCCATTTGTGGTCGTTTTGTGATTATCAGTGATAATAGATTCATGTGAAATGGTTTCTCTAGATTTTGTTAAGAGTGAATTTGCCATTTTAAAATATCTATATCTCTTCTCTCTTACTTTTTAGTCTCATTTAATGGAAAAAAGAAATGTTCAAATGGAAGGAATATTTAATAAAAGAGAATCACACCTCAAAGACTAAATACCTTAGAATAAAATAATTAGTTTCCCCTATTTTTAACATTATTTTTATCTATCATCAAACCAAACAAAACAATATAATTAAACTTTCATACCTTCTTCATAAACAAAAACAAATATTTATCATTTTTTCCGATACCATATTTTACTGTACATTACTTTAATGATTCATTCCTACCTTTATCCAAGCAAAACGAAAATAATGGGGTATTTTCAAAATCTAACTTCTACAACTACTGTTCAAACTAGCTGTTATATAGCGATTTGTAGTTATTATGAGGGTTAATTTAAAATTTTTTGAAAAATAACATAAATATGTTTGCACCGCTTATTCTAATCAGTTGTCAAAATCTTCAATTTTGATAGGTTCTCGAAGGTTCATGGTTTTAGAAAACTTCAAACAAGAACTGGACTGCATCCTTGAATTACAGTTTCGATTCTTGTTGACTTCGATTTTGCTCGGTTCTAGTTTTGGTTTCAACCGGTTATGGTTCCAAAAATCAAATTTTGACCACGCCTAGATTAGTGGAGAACCACTCGGAAAAACTCAAATTAACCAATTAAATTAATTCGATTCGGTTTAATATCTTATGTAATTAATTTAATTTTGATTGAAAAAATTAAATGTTTTTTTTGTTCAATTCGGTTAGTTGTCCAAAAAGATTTAAACTTATAAAAATTGTTAAAATCAAATCATATAAAATTGATTTGATTCAAATCTATACTATTTATAGTTTCGTTCAAGAAATTTCAGTCTTCTGGATTTGTTTTAATTTGATTTGTTTGAATGATTGTGTGTTTACACCCTACTTACTAACTACTTTAAATTAAATTTGTTTTCTGTATCTTCCCCAAAATATAGGGAACAGAATTAATGGTTTCTTAAGTTATGAAATTGATTTTTCCTATTTTAATTAATAATATATCTCTTCTAGAATTCTTTTTATTGGATAAAAAACAGTACTTTTTTTTCTTTTTATTATAAACAAACTATACAATAGGTTGAGAAAGTAATTTATGGTTACTATCCTTTTGTACAATATATGTTGCACGTTGATTATGCTCATTATATAATTATTTTAATAAAAAAATATATTCAAGCAAATCATAAAAATATAAAGAAAAAGAATATTAATAAAAAAAATATTTTTTTCTTCTTTTTTTATCTATATTCTAAAAAAATTAAATATTTAACAAATAAAATATAAAAATTTTTTAACTATCTCATTATCATATATACTTATTAAAAAATAAATTTTAGTAAATATGAAACTTAAAAATTTTGAAATACTTAATTATTTATATATATTTATTTAAAAAATAATGTTTTCAATTCATTAGAAGACCTGATGGCCAGAAATAATGTTGCGAGCTACACAATAATGAATGATTCTCTAGTCATCAAATTAGTAAAAATATTTGCGGTTGAGATGACTCGAATTCGAAACTTCTCACTTCTATCATAAGTAAAAAAAACAATCATACATCGCATGATTAGCTTAAAAAATAATTTTTATACATATATCCAATCAACTAATAAAATGTAATTTTATAATTGGTATTATTAGGGTTATTTTAGATATCTTTAAATTTCATCAAAGACGCTATCGGAAATTCTATCATTTTGCCCTCTATTCCCACAGTTATATATAACACTAATATTTTTTATGACATGCGTTGAATGTTGACAATGCTCGTGATATTTTTATATTTTATATTTTTTTAATTTTTTATCTATATAATATTAAAGCATAAGTTTTTATATTAGATTTTATCGTATAAACTATTTGCAATGTTATTTTTTATATATTTAATTTTATTTTTATATAATAAAGTGGTCTCAAAATAAAATTCAATCTAATTTTTATATATAATCCTTTAATCTCGAATTTATAAATACATATTTTTAAAACTCTAATAGGTACTAAAAAAGAAAATCAAATTATTACTCAATCTCTAATCCTTGCTCTCATCCAAAATCAATATATGGCTATAATGAAAAATAATAATAAACTTTTTTACTGATAGGTAATAAAAAAAATATGAAATCAAAAGATGATCTAAATTAATAATGATAACTATTTTGGCTATAATCATAGTATTACTTATCCAGTGCATTAAAGAAAAAAGTGTATGAATAAACACACAAACTCTTAAAACCACAAAAAATGACCAAATATAGAAATATATAGTTATAGCTTTTTTCAATTTCATAAACACTATTTTCTTTCAAATCAAATATATTTAGGATATAAAAGAAAAAATATCAAGAAAATTAAAAAGTTTAATTAGGATGTCACATACTTATTGCAAGAGAGATATAAATCTCTTACTAAATTAAAGTGATATTGATTACAAATTAATTCAATAATAAAAAATAATAAATTTTTATTAAGTATAAACCTTTAAGAATTCAACACATTACAAGAAATAAATTATATTCAAAAAATTACCAATTTGAATTTCAAAAATAATCCTAAAAATGCTATAAGTTAATTAAATTTGATTTTGATAGAAAAAAAAAACCAAATTAATAAATGAAAACTATAAAGCAAATCATGTTAGGATCCGATATTGATTAGCTAATAAGTTTATTGAAGTATTTTGTTTTTCTATTGTTCTAAATTACACATTTAAAATAAATAAATAAATTAATTAAGTAATAAAAAAGATTACATAAAAAATGTTATATCCTCTCCAAATAAACTTATAATTTTTCCTAATTATTTAACAAAGAGTATACTTTTTTTATTATATATATTTATTTATTTGAAAAATAATTTTTAAAAATTATATCCAATTAAATAATAAAATATATTTTATTTTTTCATCTTAACCACATTTATTTTAAACCCATTAAGCTAAAATTAAATCTTATTTGTACTAAAACGGCCCAAAAAGGGTTAAAATACTCATAGTGAGTATTTGTTTCATCGATGAAGATTAAACCCTTGACCTCACATATAGGAGAAGAATGTCGAGATGCTTATTCAAACACTTAATATAATTTTTGAATTTGCTACGATTAAAACTATTTTAAGATATTCTAAATTTTGTTGAGAGTGATATCAAAAATCGTATTATTCTCTTCCCTATCTTAATCTCCATATTTATATATAGTATAGATTTGAACTCCGTTCACCTCGTAAAATAATTATTAATAAAATTATATTTATTAAATTAATATTTTTTATCATTGATTTTATATTTCCCACTTAAAATAATAATTTTATTAAATATTATTTTAAAAATTAATCAGTATTTTTTATTTATACAATACATTAACATTAAAAAGCAATATATTTAACTTAAAAATTAAAAAAATATAAATTTCTTGCCATAATATATAAAAATAAATCTATTTTAAATAAACATTTTACATTTTAATAGTAACAATTACTCAAATTTTACAGAATACTATTCATCGACAACTGTTATTGTCCATTAGTTATTAAACAATTAGTCTTAACAGATTAATCAAACGGATGCTAAATGAGATTGGACTAACAACTGATTAAGCAGTCATATGTCAGTCCAAGATGCTATAAGATATTGATTTTTGCTTAAAACGAAGGGACGATAAGGCCAGCCTATAAATATGCCACGTGCACATATCCTAATTAAACTTTTCAGTATGTACAGTAGAGAGAAGAGAGAGAGAGAGATTCAACCGCTTTCTGTCTTATAATTTAATAATGGTGGTGTGAAGAAGAGGTTGAAATTTTCTGCAACTCGTGTTCAGGAAGATATGATGGGACGGTCGATGGGGACATTGAAAGATTTATGGGTTTATGTCGGCAAAGGTATATCCACAATCCACACCCAGATGCTTTCTATCGCCTGGATATTATATTTCTTAACTGATGTATAACTAACCTCTTAATCTTATTTCAACCGTCCATCTATTTTTCATAATAATCTATTCTACTATTTTGTATTTAAAAAAAAAAGGAGAAGAAGCTTTTTTTTTTTTTAAAAGAATAATCTGAAAAAAAAAATAGCCGACTGAATACTTAAGGGCTAAGCATATTGTATTCTTTTAAAATTCTTTTTTATTTTTAGCGTTTTAATCGGTCAATACGACTTTCTAGTCACGCTAATTGAAAAATTAGAATTCAAATCTCACATCAAATAAAATATAAATTTTAAAAGTAATTATTTGGATCAAAAAAATTATATTTGTTTTATATTTTTAAAAAATATCCAAACTCGGAACGGTTCACAAATTCGATTAATTTTCACTTGCCCTTTGAAATAAAAGGGCTAGTGATCAATTGTTCAATGCTTTTTGCCACTGAATTATACATTCGGATTAAAATAATATAATTTTTGAGAGTGATGTAAAATGAATTTAAAGTGAGGATAAGATAAATACTTGGTGGAGATATATAATTGGCTGATTTAGGTTTTGATAGTGTAAAATATAGAGCAACTACGCATGATGACCGTCTACATTGCGACCACAATTAGCAGTCTCATTATAATTAAGAAGATATTGAAAGTAAATTAGTGATAATGGAAACGACTGTTCGAAAGAGATAATGAACGGCAAAAGTAACAAGTAATGCGACATGACGTAGCTTATAGGTAAAATGGTCTTAATCATCTTCTAAGTGCAAATTTATATAATCTCTAAAAGTAAAAAGTTTAGCCCCTTCGATTTCACTTTTATTAGCTCTTACGGATTTCGTTCCTCTCTTTAGAATTTCAAAACCAATTGGATTTTATTTCGATTTTAAATATTGAAATTAGATAATTATATACATGAAAAACTGATTTTTAAGTTGAGACCAAACAAGGCCTTATGTAATCCAGAAAAATAATGGGACCATCATGATGCTTAAAATGCAACACAAGAGACTGTTTCACTCCTCCTTATCTATATATCTATCAATCTGCTGTTTGGTGGCGTTTTGGTTGTTGAAAACAAAAATATCATATTAAAAAATATTTTAGATTAATTTTTAAATTAAATTTAACTTATACCAATCATATTAAAATGTTAAATGTTGTTTTTTATAATGTGTAGTATCATAGGATTTATAATAGCTTTTAGACATTAATATGGTATTTTATAAAGAATTAACCCAACATTTAACTTTTACCGTTTTATGAAAATTTACTAAAACAACTACTAACTACTAAAATAGCTAAATACTATTAAAGTTATTAAAGTTGTGTTCAGCAACAGCTTTTTAAATAACTTTTAACTTTTTGATCAAACAAAATGTTAAACGTCATTTTTTATAGTGTTCGATAACATAATGTTTCAATTAATTTTTAGAAATTAAAGAAATATTTTATAAAATATTAACTCATTTAACGGTTAATTTTTAATTTTTTTATTAAAATTTATTCAATAAATTTATAATTATCGACTATCAAAATGGTTAATTTTATCATGATAGACCCTAGACAATGATTGGCTCCAAAATCCATATGAAATAAGGAGCTTTACTTGGATCCACACAGATGTAATGAGAGAGAAGAGTACTGGATTCAGATTTCACCTCTTCGGTGGGTAAGGGTAGGGCTGTTCAGTTATGGTTATGGATTAGGTCAGTTGGTCCCATGCAAACTTTAGGGATCAACCAGACACGTCCGTTTAAAAGGACATTATATAAAACGTTCAAATGACATCTGTATGGCTGATCATTTCTGGGTAGGGCTGATTCATTCATATCACATTACCATTTCACACCGTTTAACCTAACGTTCAAACTTTTTAAATTGCTTTCCATCTTATAGATCAAATCTTAATGTTCAAAACCAACATTCAAAAATTCAAAAAAGTAATTATTGAATACATAATTGAGTGATCCCAATGTAAATACATCACATATCTTTTTTAAACCGGTCTATAGCCCACCCACAGATCAAATAAATAAAAATAATAATTTATAAATATTTCGAGTCAAATAATTATTTTGAAAAAAAAAAAAAACCTTATTATTAGAATTATTACTGTAGAGATAATTTTTAACGTTTTGAATGAGTCAAAATATTACTTCTCCATATTATTGTGTTCATAACCTGATATATAGAATAGTGTCTAGAGGATGAATAAACGTATTGTTTTCCAAAATATCTACTTAACCATTAGCATTTTAAATTTTTTGCTTATAGAATTTTTTTTTTACAACCTTATCATTTATTAATTTAAATTTCTCCTTTATCATTTTATGTCTTCATACTATTTTGTATGTTTTAGAATCCTTCTTTATCACATTTATTATTTTGTATGCTTAGCATATTTATAATTGATAGTAAAAGAAATTAAATATTTGTTTATATATTTCCATTTGCAAAAAATATTAAAAATTAAAAATATTGATCTTTAAAATATTAAAAATTTTCAATTTTATTTATAAACCAGTGAATTTTTCAATTTTTTGTTCTTTTAAATTTTAAAAATTTAGATTTAGTGAAATCACTTTTTATAATGAATTTAATTCTATTGCTGTAAGTGAAAATTTTAAGTGAATATTCAAATTTTTTTTTTTTGTAATTTTAAATTCAATTGCCAATTAAATAACTGTTAACACTTTCATTATCAACCGTTACTTAAATAATTAAGCGTTTGTTCTGCATAATTAACTATTTTAGTAGTTATTAATTATTTTAATAGCATTTAGTTGTTAGCTGTTTAAACAATTTTTTATAAAAAATTAAAAATTACACATTATATGAGTTAATAATTCATAAAATATTACTATAACCATTAAAAATTAATTTAAAGATTATATTATCGAAAATATTCTGAACTTGAAAAAGTTTAACAAAACGAGGCCGTAATTTTTTTATGTTGAATAAAAGGGTCCAAAGCTGAGGATTCCTAGCTGATTTTGGTCCCAAGGACATACAAAAAAAAAAAAAAAAAAAAAAAAAAAAAAAAAAAAAAAAAAAAAAAAAAAATTAGAGTAAAAAATGGGGCCTTT
>CANUEP010290566.1:0-81103 GCA_947857235.1 Jatropha podagrica | reverse complement strand
ATTGAAGCTTTCAGAGTTTGGAGCTTCAACCTTATTCTGTGACAACGAGGCAGCTATTAGTATTGCTCAAAATCCGGTCCAGCATGACAAAACAAAACACATAGAAATCGATAGACACTTCATAAAAGAGAAGATCAATCAAAGTGTCTTGAAACTTTCCCATGTAACTTCAGATAATCAACTGGCAGATGTCTTCACTAAAGGATTAAGTGGCAAAATCTTTCATAACTTAGTATGTAAGTTAGGCCTGCTCAATATCTATGCGCCAACTTGAGGGGGAGTGTTGTGATATATTGCTGTATGTATGAGTAGTGTAGTTTAGGTGTAAAGGGTAGCTTAGGTATTTTGAAAATAGCCTACATCTATAAATAAGAGTCAATTGTATCTCATTTGTTATGAAAGAATCAATAAAAGCTCTCTCATTGCACAGAAAATCAACAATATAACCTATTGCATTAAAGTCAAACTTGTTAATTTCATGTCAATTTCTTCACTTAGAATATGCACAGTTGCCTCTGCATCTAAAGTTCTTTCAGGTGTAAAGGTTTTGAGTTTATTTACTAAACTATTTATGTACATTCTTTATGCAGGATTTTGATCCAGTTAGACACATCTTAGAGAATATCCCATCTGAAGAAAATGAGTTAGAGTATTTAGAGAACCAGGTATACCTACTTCATGCGCAGTTCAAAGTTTTACCTCTTTTCAGCATGTCCTATTTTGATTCTCAAGTCCAATTGCTTCTGGTAATTATAGTGTATGTTTTGCATGAATCAGAATAGTCTTTTCTGTTTGTACATGTTTGAGCACATGGGTACGTGAAAGCAAGGTTATTGGCAAATTGATTTCCATGAAGTACCCCCCGCTACTTCATGCTTATTTTTCATTTCTGGTTTTTGCACTTCGAGCATGACATGTGGCAATATGTTCAGTTTTACCATAGCAGTGGACTCTTTAAGAACAAGACATTTTATTGAGAAATGAAGGAGATAAAAATTTGGTTTTTGATAATCCTCCCCAACAGAACACAAGAATGTAATTCTGAGGAAGTTTTGGCATCTTTACACTGAAATCCTCTTGTTTAAACCCAAAAAGTCCCAGAAGATTCTGGGTTCACCTAATGCTCCTAAAAGATACTAGAGAGAAAATTCCAAATTGTCCAAGCTACCTCATATTGTGAAAGGGAGTGTGAACTTACTATGTTTACAACATGTAATGCTCAATAAGAAGATAGTGTCCCAGGATGTTTTCTCTTCTGTACTAGGTCTTTAATTTTCACCTTTTGGAGGATTATAAACTAATCAAAACCGTTACCTTGATAAAGGAAGTATCTAAAGACTATCATAAAAAGTTTTCAAGCTACCTCATACTGTGAAAGGTAGATTGAACTTGCTGTGTTTACAACATGTAATGCTGCAATAAGCAGATGGTGCCTCAGGTTGTTTTCTCTTCGGCACTAGATCTTTAATTTTTCACCTTTTAGGGAACTAAGTTAATTGAAAATGCTTACCTTGATAAAGGAAGTATCCAAAGACTATCATCAACTATTTAGAATACATAATTCATCACCATTGTTCAATACATGCAGGAACAGCCAATATGAATATAATCCATAATCGTGAACATGTGTTGGATCAGATTGTCCATTATTATTTGTCAGTCAACAGAACTATGGAGCATACTGTAAGAGGCTGATGCTATGCCTTTTGGCAATAGTTCATGCAGTTGGAATCCTACTTATATGATAGTAAAATCTCCTTGTTACTTCTATGGAAGTTGATTTTTTGGTGCAGTGTTTTCATATTTATATAGCTTGGTGGTTAAGTGGAATATTTTCAAGAGCCTCAAGTGGTGATTTCCATATTCTCATAAATAAATGTTGTTCTATTATTCTTATTAGTTTTTACATTTTTGGTCAAATTTGTAGAATTCCTTGTGACACATTAAGAAAGTGATTGTTGATCATCTTATAATGCTTGTTGCCTGATTAAACTATGTATCA
The DNA here is from genome assembly GCA_947857235.1 of Jatropha podagrica. NCBI lineage: Eukaryota > Viridiplantae > Streptophyta > Magnoliopsida > Malpighiales > Euphorbiaceae > Jatropha > Jatropha podagrica. The sequence goes on along the minus strand of CANUEP010290566.1, from coordinate 79,101 downwards.
AGTATGTTGTTTGAATTTTTTATTTACAAGGTGTTCTTTTCTCTAGATGTTCATGTGTATGATTGACTGCAATCAGCATGGGTTCTTCTCCTTGTAGGCTGCTCTTAGGTTAGCACAATTGGATAGAGTTGCAGAACGTTTATCCCAACAAGTGATGGAGCATCATGAAGTAATGGGTAGGTTCTTATGACATTTCGTGTAGTTCTGAAATTTTAATCCAGAATGTGTTTATCTTTATATGCTGTGTATATTTATACTCATAATCTATGATTATGAAGAAAACGTCTGAGCAACTAATGCTTTCGCCTGTATATTCTTGATGAGTTATTATGTATTTTACCCATAGTTATTGTGACAGATTTTCTTTTGTTTGTTTTTGTTGTCAACCTGTTTTTCTATTGTCAACAACATCTTCATCCATGAGTCCATTGAAATGATGTTATCATTATTGTGAAACTTTGGTTTGCCTTAATCATTATGGTTATATTGGTTTTATAGTAGTTTATAGTGTGCACAAGTTACAATACTCAACAGCTAAGTACACAAAACCATATGTGATTCTGTTCTCGCATAGGGGGATTTTCATTCTATTAAGGGCTTATAGCATTCAGAGTTGCTTTATTCTGCTAGCCTTAGGAACTTGTCAGTACTTCATTTGTATTTGGATAGTGCCACTTTGAGGAGGGTATTTAACATCCTCATCGCAAGATTTTTCAACTTATTTTACTTGTAAATAGAAGTCCCTTGCTCTTTTTTTTTTTTTTGTCTTGTTGGCAAGAAAAGGGCTTTCAAGTCCTTCTGAACGTGATTCCATTGTCTCTTCTATTGTGCCCATAATTCATTGTTGAGTTAATATTCTGCATGGCCTTACATTTGAATGAGACTTTTATACTTGCTTTTGGCCAGTGAAGGGGATGAATTTAGTCAGGGAATTGGAGAAAGACTTGAAGGTAGCGAATGTCATCTGCATGGTAAGCATATGCACGGTGTCTTTATAAGATGCTAAAATAGACTGTTTAAAGGAAAATATTATGTAAGAAATGCATCTATTTCCCTTTATTTTATTATTTGTTAGTAATGACATTTTTAGTTTCATCTTCAAATTGCAAGCGCTACTTTCCTTGCTTAATCTGCCTTTATTATTGCTGTCATTGTTGCTTCCAGAACGGAAGAAGGCACTTGACTTCATCAAGGAACAGGGTCTCAAGTGATCTCATTGTAAATTCTAATTCCAAAAAGAAACAAGCTCTGTTGGTATGGCTTCTTTCTGGATACTGAATACCATATGGACACAATCTAAACTTTTATGTTCCCCTTGGTTTTTGGTTTTTGAGGAAAATTAATGGCAGCCAACATAAGATATTATGGTCACTTGACTGGCAGGAAGAAGATTTAGCCTTTAGCATTTTTGTCTAGAACAATTGATAAATATCCTCAGTTGAAAAGATACATGGCATTGTTTCTATTTCAGGACATTCTTCCAATATTGTCTGACCTTCATCATGCATTTTGCATGCAAGCAGCACTTGAATCCCTAGTTGAAGAAGGCAATTACTGCAAGGTGAGTTTATTTCTGATCCAACATTTTTTACCATTTCTTGACCTTTGATTCTCTAATTTCATCCTTTTCCATTGTGTTACTTTTTTGTTACTTTGCTTCCGTTTTGAAGAAATCCACTAAACTCTCTTTGTCTCCCAGGCATTCCAAGTCCTATCCGAGTATTTGCAGCTATTAGATAGTTTTTCTGAGTTTTCAGCCATACAGGAAATGAGCCGTGGAGTTGAGGTGAATATTCAGTTGAGATGCGTTTATTACAACCAAAAGAATAGTTGTTTGTTTCTGCTTATAGTTTTAACTTTTAATAGAACTTATATCAGGAAAAATTTAGACCTCATTTCTGCATTGATTATTCACCCTTGTATTCCATTATTGGATTATATGTCTTTTGTGCTTTTAGTGCTTATTCATTGCATGGTTTACAGAGAATGTTACAACTGCAGCTTCTACTTCCTTCTCTTTTTCTTTTGTTTTAATTTTCTTAAATATCATACAGGTTTGGCTGGGAAGAACCCTTCAAAATCTGGATTCACTTTTGTTAGAAGTGTGTCAGGAGTTCAAGGAGGAGGGTTATATAAATGTCAGTATATCAGTCTTTTTCAGTAAATTAATATTTTTTTCCCCCAAATTGAGCAGATATGATGGTTCTCCAATTTACAATTTTTAATTATATTTCTTTGTTGTTATGTATATTAGGTTGATATGTTTCATGAGATGAAGCTTGTTTCTTTTCTGTTTTCATGATACTGTAGTATCTCTCTGGAAATTATTATTTTTGTATTGGCATATACATATATGGATACGTATCTGTCATCTTAGATGAGGGCCTCTCATAGTCTTTTCAATTTAGGGGAATTAGTTGCATAATTCATAATTTCCATCGGTTAAAAAAAGATAATTGCTAAAGTCGCTTGGCATCATAGCAGAGACTCAGGACCAAATCCTGCTGCTAACAGCAATAGAGATTTCTGGGAACAAGGGAGCTAATCCATTTACTTTTTGACTATTGGACCCAGGGAAAAATGATAGCTTACTTGGTAAAATGCAAAACTATATCTATTTTCTATGGGGATGATAATTCGAATGTGTCCTTTAGAGATCCCCTCTCTCCCCACTTTTGACTGGACTGGTTTTCCAAAATTTGAATGGATTCATGGCAGGTTTTGGTAAAACCTGAAGTTTTTGATGCAATGACGGGTGAAGTTGGAATCTTCTCTCATTCCTATAAAATCACCCCAATAACGATGTACGACATTTTGTAGTTAATGTACATAACCATTACAGATGTCTTTTTTTTCTTGCCATTTTTCAGTCATCATTTGAAGAGAGTTTTACGGAATTCTCCTCCCTCTTTTGATGGCCCGCCATTGACCTCCATCAGTTGGAGGGTCCTTTTCCCCTCTTCTCCATCATTACTTTTCTCTCTTTTTCTCTACTTTTCACCAAAATCTCATCGTTCAGTAAAAAGGGGGACTTCTTTCTGGTTTAAGCGTCTCTCCTCACTCTTGTGAAGCAATACCCTAAAAAAGTGCCTAAAATTCCATTCTTTCTTGGCTAATTGAAATCCAAGGACTGATCTCCACAAGGGTATTGTTTTGTCCTCAAGATCCAAAGAAAAGTGAATAATATGTTTTTTTTTTTCTTTTCTTAATTGTTTGGCATGTTTGGTTGAGAATAATTAGTGATTTAAATCTTTAAAGATCTCACAAGAAGTAACATTTCCTTTTATGTTTGATGGTCTTTATGGACTTTCCATACAATTTATTATCTTTTTTTTTAAAAGTGTTTTCATGATCTACTGTGCTTTGTAGTTTGCATAGCCCAAGCCTGTTAACTCTGGAAGGAATAGTTTCTTGATTTTGGGGTTGTATGAATGGTTTTTCTATGTGCAAGTGATTTTGTCCAAGGGAAGTTGGCTGCTTTGTTTGGTGACCGGTGGTTTTGTTTAGGAGGCTGGTTGTGCTTTCCGTTTTTGTGGCATGATAGTCTTGTGGTATTCAGGTTGGTTTTGTAGGTGCATTGTTTTCATTGAATATTTTTTACTTATAGCCATTGTAGCAAAGAAGAAGATGGATGTCCTTGCTTGACCATGCTGTGTGTTTATGTTCATACTTATTAATCCTTTTGGTATTTAAGGTAGGATATGGACTTGGACTTAGAGGGATCACTTGGCTCGAATTTGGATCTTGTGTGAGTTAAAAAGTCTATTCTTTTTGATGTGGAAAGCAAATCCAAAAACTGATTCAAAATTAAAAACTCAACTCAATAAAATTTTTAATCCCAAATGTTCAGTCAGCCACACAGATCTGTTCTGTCATTCTGCTTTGTTTAGATTTATATATCCAGAAGAGTTCTAGAGCCAAGCTGTTCTATGTCTGCCTCTTCACTTTCTTATTTTCTATCAATTTCCTCAAACCTTCTCTAATTGTGGTCTATGATGCACATGTGCACACCATCTCAATCTTCTCTCAATTTTTACTCAATTTGTGTCACCTTCACCTTCATAAGAATGTATTCATTCTTTATTCTACCAATCCTTTTATTTTCTTATGTCCAGCTTAGCATAGTCTTTTCCATCATGCTAATCTTGTGAACATGTTGTTTCTTAATTGCCAAAAGCTTGCTTCTGATATTTTTGTTTTAGGTTAAGGTTGTATTCTCTTTTTTTTTTTTTTTTTGGGGAAATTCTACTGCTTTTATCAATTCTACATCTCTTATCATACTAATCTTGTGGCGAATTGATGATAAGAATTTAATAATGTTCTCTTGTTCGATTTCTCAATTAAAATAATAGATTATCATGTCAACAGGTGGTTGATGCTTATGCATTAATTGGAGATATCTCTGGTCTAGCTGAAAAGATACAAAGCTTCTTCATGCAGGAAGTCCTATCAGAAACTCACTCTGTGTTGAAGAATATTGTGCAAGAGGTAGAGATAAATAAGATTTACAAGTCTGTAAACTTGAATTTCTGAAGGATTGGAAATTGATATGAATAGGTGAATTAGTGATTTTAAATTCAAAATCTTAGTCTTTTTTATTATTTCTCTTTAGAGCATGTCATCCATGCATTGAGCTTGTTTGAAGTTGTATCTGACAAATCAGTTAGTTCTTGTTAAATGATTTCTTTTCTTCAGTATCATCGAAATTCTATGGATTATAGCTCCCCCTTATTGGAGAAAATCTTTAATTAGATGATTAATTAACTTTTACAGGACCAAGAAGTACAAATGCAAAATAGCAGGTATTTTCTTTTCACTTTGAACATTTCCTGTATTGAATTTTTAGCAGCTTCTGTACTTTTCTTCTTTTCGTAATGCTTTAATCTTCCAATGTATTCCAGACTTACCTACAGTGATCTATGCCTTCAGATACCTGAATCTAAGTTCAGACAGTGTTTGTTGAGAACACTAGCTGTCTTGTTCAGGTTGATGTGTTCTTATCATGAAATAATGATCTTTGAGCTAGAGAACAAGGTAAATTTATGTTCTTTCTTTCTTGTATTTTGTTTTTTTTTTATTAGTTGGAATGTTCTTTTGGCTCATATTGTTACTACATCACAATGCTACTTATAGTTTTTTGCATCCTTTACATTTTGACTAGACATTCTTTAAGCAAGTTGTTTATTATCTGCCAAAGAATAATTGGGATGAAGGTTGGTCAAATAAAATGTTTCATCTGCCAAATCTTTTTAAACTATTCTAGGGAAGCTTACCAATCTGAATTTATAGCTCTTATATCAACCTAGAACCTCTTGAAGCAAGAAGAAATTCAAGCTTTTTTGGTCAAATGAGTTTGTCGATAGTAGTATTTGAAAATATTATAACATTAGCAAAAACAGATGATTTCCACGTTGGATCTGTTTTTGGAGAGAACATATTTATAGGTATGGTTTTATAATTACAATCATGTCAGTGTCATAATGTTGCTTGTTGATGGGTGTTTCTCTTGATTGTCATTCTAATACATTTGCCTGTCAACTTTTTTTCTTTATGAAATTGCTTCATCTGTCTTGCAGGATTGGGCATCCGAAACATCCAATGTGCTAAGTGACAGGGACAACTCGTGGCATTCTGGGGATACCCAGCAAGTTGATTCAGCGGCAATAATTTCTTCTGATCCTCAAGGAATTAATGACTCTCACTCAAAGTCTGTGGAAAGACGACCAACTGAGGAAGCTGTTACCACTGTGCCTATGAGAGACTCCACGGGAGCTACTAATTCCATTCATTCAGATTCTCATTCTCAAGTTGATGAGACTAGGAATGATGGCAGTGGAGCATCAAGCAGTGGATCACCTTGGTATCACTTACGGAAAGAAGCTACAGCTTTTGTTTCACAAACCCTTCAGAGAGGACGGAAGAATCTTTGGCAGCTTACAACAAGTCGAGTATCAGTATTGCTTTCTTCTTCCGCAGGTGGTTCTATGAGCATTCACCAATTCTTGAAAAATTATGAAGATCTGAGTGTATTCATCTTGGCTGGTGAAGCCTTCTGTGGAGTTGAAGCAGTTGAGTTCAGACAGAAATTAAAGGCTGTTTGTGAGAATTATTTTGTAGCATTTCATCGGCAAAATGTTCATGTAAGTTATTATCGAGGTTAACTTATTTTCCAACTTTTAAATGTTATGCAGCTACGGTTGCATTCTTTGTTTACTTGGCTCATTTCTTGTATTTAGTATTTTACAGACTTTTTGTTCTGAGCATGCCCTTTTTGGAGACTTTCTCTTCTGACCTTTTTATTTTTGTTGCTCGTTTAATTCTGGTTTCTTTTCTTCTAAGGGTGCTTGCACTTTAGTCAATATAGTTTTTGTACTTTGTACTGTAATAAAAGTTGGATTTGCTGGTTGATTTATCTTCTGCGGTAGAATGTTTATCGTATTAAACAATGTAATTTTAGCAGTTTGTAATTTTGTTTTCTGATACTCGTGTTGCACTAAAATTGTTCTTCTTTTCTATTTAGGCACTTAAAATGGTTTTGGAAAAGGAAAATTGGCTGAATTTACCATCAGATACAGTACAAGTTATCAGTTTTCCTGGGCTTGTTGGCGATGGGGCACCCTTAATCGCTCCATCGGATGGCAGCAGCTCTACCAATGCCAGATTGAATCATTATAAATCATTGAACTTGGTCGATGCCACTGCGAAGAAGAATGGCTTTACAAGTTGGGTCAGAAATGGAAACCCATTTTCACTAAAATTAATGCATGGTTCCAAAGAAGGTCATAGTTCTTCCCTACCTAATGGGGCAAGTTCAGGTGAATACGGGCATAATAATGATAGTTATCAAGTTGACATCGTGTCTCCCAAAAGTAGTGATGCCAATCATATGAATGGAACTGAAAATGAAGATGAAAATGAAGATCTGCTTGCTGACTTTATTGATGAGGATAGTCAACTCCCAAGTCGAATTTCTAAGTCAAATCATTCAGGAAGCAACTCTGTACACTGGAAAAATGATGAGATAGCTGCACATACAGGATCATCTATTTGTCTTTTGAGGTGAAGTTCTCATCAGCTTATAAGTGATTATTATTCTCTTTTTAGATGTTACAACCTTGGTCATATGTAATTTGATTTGATTTGGCTATTTACATATGCATATTAGGTCAATGGACAAATATGCCAGGCTGATGCAAAAACTAGAAATAGTGAATGTTGAGTTTTTCAAGGTATGTTCCTATTTGTTGGCTAAATTTGTTGCTTGACTTTATTTGTTAGCTTCATTGTCTTAGTGATGCTTTATATTTTCTCTAAATTATTTTCCCTGATTCAGTTTCCTATTTCAGGGGATATGCCAGCTGTTTGAGGTTTTCTTTTACTTTGTATTTGAAACATTTGGTCAGCAAAATTTTAATTCGAATGGAAAAGGTTTATCTGACCCTGTCAATTGTAAGTGTGATTTTTACTGATTTGATGATTATTATATAGGCCAAAGTTCATTCTGACTTGAGCTGATGTTATGCGTGGTTTATAATGTTACTTAGATCGATTGAAGACGGCCTTATCCAGAATATCACAGGATTGTGACCAGTGGATAAAAGCCCAGTCAACAGCATTTCCATCATCACCCACATCTTTAAGTACATATACACATGCAGATTTAACACCTACTAGTCCTCAGAATCATTCACCAGCCATATCCTTTGGTCTCAAGGTTTGTGGAAAATTCTTATGGCAATTATCTTTAGCAAGCAGTCTGCCTAGGATGATCATATATTTTCGGTCTGGAAATTTCTATGCAAGAGTTCATCAATCATTTAATGGCTGAATATATAAATTTACCCCATAAACGCCCCCTTGAAATTGTGAAATTTGTTAATGCTGTGCACTTTATTTATCACAAACAAACAAAACTTGAGGCGTGTAATGCATACGCTCAAATTATAGAAGACAAATAAATAAATGAATTAAAAAGATCCTAAACTTTCTGCTCCTTTTGCTTTCAATTTCTTTTAATCTCCTCTCGTTATTTTCTTTTTGCTCAACACCATTTCTACCGCCTTTTGCATACTCTTCCTTCTTTTCTCTTTGCTCAACCACTAGCTGTAATCCTCTCTCTTCCTTTCTTAGATTTCAAATCTATCTTCCTCAGATTAGTAAAGGAAGGAGCAGATCTATCTACCTCAGGTTTAAAACTATTTTATCTCCTTTTTAGGAGTTATTTTTCTTGCCGGTAAAAATTACTGTAAATTATGTGTTCTTGGATTCAGAGTTGTTGCATTTTTTATTTTGAGTTGGATTGTGTTATTTTCTTTTGACTGAGCAGATCAGGTTTGATTTTGCTTCTGTTTGGTTGTGGATGAAAAGCTATCCTTTTTTGCCAAGACCTTTTTTGATAATTATGGTGGCTTTATTTCTCTTTTTGTCCTTTTGCTAGAACTAGTGTTTTATGTTGTTGTAACTGTGGAGCTTCTGTTGAATTTGCTTTTGGCAGGAAAAATACAACCCTTGCATCTGTATTATCTTCTTTCTTTTTCTTTCCTCTATTGTTTTCTTGAATGCAGTAGATGTCTATTTGCATATTCTGGGGTTTGATGGATTTATTTGTTCGGACAGGTTTATATTATGTGTTAAATTGAAGTTTTGCTGCTAAAAAGTGGGATTGCTTAAAGCATTCCTGTGTAAAATAATATTTTGGTAGAGTTGTATTGTTTGAATTTGTGTTATCTGGTTACCAGTTACTGCAGATCTATGATATAAAATTCTTGTCTTGGATATTGAATCCATTTTTAAATTTTGGGTTTTTAGTTTTTATTTTTTATTTTTAAATATTATTTTAGATTTGAAGATGAAAAAGATTTTTTTTTTCTCATCACTTACTTTTGAAGTATTTGGAAAACCTGCCATGATTTTCAATTTAAGAGGTGTGTCAATGGTAAAATAAAATAGAGTTTCAAGCTTTCGCGGGGCCCAAGTTTGGGGTGCCACAATTTTTTTTCCCGAAAAGTTTAGGGTTGAATTCATGTATCCACCCATTATTTGATCTTTTATCTTTGCTCTAATCATATACTCCGTCCATTTTTAAATAATTGTTACATTTGGGTTTTTATGCCCCTTAAGAAATTCATTCAATTTATTTAAGTTACAATAAATTTTTGAGTAAATTGACTATATCATCCTTAATTTGTTTAAGTTATAATGAATTATTGAGGAAGTGAAGTAATCATTATTGCTCATATACAAAGGGTAAAAATAAAAATAAAAAAAATTATTATTTATGAAATTTACAAATATGACAAGTATTTGAGAACATAATACTTACTCAAATGTGATAAATATTTGGAAATGGAGGGAATATTTGTCTAAAAAAAAAAATCTTGCTATTACAATGCAATTGTATTCACTGGTATATATTTCTTCTACATATTTAGAAATTAATATGCTGTGCTTTTCATTCATATATGATTAAATGAAAAATGCCATTTGTTGGTTAATGGTTATGATTTCACCAAAATTGTTCATACAATATCTCATTTTAAATACAATCCTTTCTCATTTTTCGTGACATGGTTTTGTCAGTTGTGGAAGACAGGCATGTGGGCTTCTCAAAAGAGGGGTAGATAAAGACTCGTCAAAGTTTTCTCCTTTAGCAAGAAATAGATCAAAATGCAGATGCTATCCTTGCATGCATTTTCTAGTAGCCCTTTTCAGTGTACTAAGCTAATTAGTCATTTTCGATTGGCAGAAAGGGAGTTACCATCTTCTAAGATTTTGTGAGAGTTTTTGAATGAGCTAAAATATGAATATTCTAATGATTCACAGCATCTTTCTTGTTCTTTTTTAGTTGTTTTATCATCTCTTGTTTATGACATTTAAGTCATGAACAGAGCGTACACTTTTCACCTCATCTTATGGCAACTGAAAGCTGTGTTTCATGTGTGTGTGCACATGTGTGCGTTTGAGAGAGAGAGAGAGAGAGAGAGAGAGAGAGGGAGAAGGTTGGAGGGCAGTAGCCAGATCGGTAAAGTAGCAGGATATCTGCATTTTAACACAAATGCGCACATAAAACCATGTGTGTTTCTTGTCATGTTAATTTATTTATTATGGAATTGCAGTAGTCAGTACAATGTTGGATGAGGATATTGAAATATGGATATAGTTATGATGCTTCTAATTAGTGAGATAGTATCTGATAATTGTACCAGAGTGCATGTAATTAGTAACACAGTACACCAAACTGCTTGGTGCCTTGAGATGTATATATGTATACCTGTTGTTTGATAGGAGTGAAGCACTCTGCAGTGTAAGAATGCATGTGAATGATACAACCATTCTGTTGCAGGAACGATGTGTAGCTGCTGATAATATATCTCTTGTTGCTCGAGTGTTGCACAGATCGAAGTCGCATCTTCAGTCAATTCTTCTTCAAAGTAATCCAGCTATAGTGGAGGATTTCTATGCACACCTGGTACATTTTTTATTACTATCTCTTGTGGTATTTAGCATCACTGATAGTTCAGATTTTGCAATAATTGATATGGGCACTCTGTTAATGTATAAAAGGGGTGATCCAGTGTACACTATTAATGTATAAATTGGGAATTTAATGAAAATTTCACAGGTCAGAATGGTAAATTATAATAGTTTGGTCTCGTGCATCAGTTTTATACATTTTATGAAAAAGTTACAATAAAACCCACAATACGAACACACACTACCTCGATATTACCATCAAATCATTCTATTAGTCATTTATTCTTAATGAAATGAAAAATTACAAAGTCTCAGAATGTCAAAGTTCTGTTTTGGCCTTTTGAATTACTCCAAAATAAACTCTGTTTGGGACTCAACCTCCACCCCTGCCTTCTCTCTGTGGACTCCAAGCTCTGATGTTTAATTGGAAGAACTAACTAAAGTGGTTAAAATAGGAGTATTTTGTTTTTAGTTATAATAATTTTTCAATTACATCGGAAGGCATGTTCCAGTTGTAATTTTTGGGTATTATCTCTCTCAAAAACTAAATGTAATGGAAAAAAAAGAACATTAGAGCTTGGAGTCCCACAAAAACTGACATAGAAAATTGAGTGTCCCGAGAAGAGCTTATTTTGGGCTAAAAATTTATCTTTCAGATTGTTATCTATTCTCATTTTGGTTACATTCTTATATAGCTAGCTCCTTAGTTTTTGTTAACACTCCTTTTGTTAATCAGTGAGTTATGTTTTAACAGGTGGATTCTGTGCCAGACCTCACAGCATACATGCATAGGACAACTGCAAGACTACTTTTACATATCAATGGGTAAGAGCATAAATTGTATTTTTGTTTAAATGAGGTTCCATTTGGCGAGTTTCATGCACTTTTCAAACTACTTTTTGGGGTTATTAATTTTTCTTTATAATTAATTTGCTGGTGTTGGGAGGTCATATTGTTGTTTCACCAACTTAAATAAAAAAAGGACCGAATTGATTTTTTTCCCCTTAAAAGCACGTGCACTTTCAAGTACAATATAGCTCATGAACACTGCTAAACGCATTTACTTAATCATATGAGCTTCAGGCCATGTATTTAGCTTTGTCATTACAGCCAAAAAACACTCACTACAATGGCATTTTGCTTCCAGTTTGCTGTTTTTCTTTTTCATTGATTTCTAATTCTGTAGTATGTTTTATATGCTGGAAATGCTGCTAATTATGTATGTGCTGGGCTCTTCATTTGTCAATACTTTTTATCTAGATTTTTTACTGTATTGAGGAAGCACTTATTATGCAGGTATGTTGACCGGATTGCTAATGCTAAATGGGAAGTAAAAGAGCTTGGACTGGAGCATAATGGGTTTGTTTTTCAGTTCATTTATTAACTTCTATACCTTTAGATTTATGATTTTAACTTCAAAATTGATATTTCTAAGACTCAAGTGTTTACTAGTAAATAATTTCATATATAATTATTGACTTTGTGCTGTATGCTTACTGATGAACTGAAATCACATATGGAATTGAAATTTTTAATGAGCAACCGAAGGCAGTTATTGGATAATGTGACTTTATACATCTTGCTCTTTTTTCTGCCTTGTCTGTTGCCACAAAGCCTACTTGCACCACATACATAGAGAATTATGGCTTTATGTCGGCTGTTATGTTAATAACGTATCTTTCGTGTCATTTTGCATTGGATATTCGACGCCTGTGGAACTTTTTTCTTTTAATATTCTTCCCATTCCTAGCAGGCTGTAAGCAAATTAGCAAATAAATTGACTATTTATGTAGATCTAGTACTACCATTTGACATGTTCTGACTTACAATTGTTAGGTATGTTGATTTGTTGTTGGGAGAATTTAAGCACTATAAAACGAGGCTTGCTCATGGGGGAATCCACAAAGAGGTAATGGCTGATGTACACTGCATCAATACTGTTCTGTGAAATTCTGAATTACATTACAATTTCATTTCACTGGCCTAATTGCTGAAACATTCCTGAACTTTGGACATTTATTCAATTGTACTCGATCTTTTAATCGATTAATCATATGATTTTCAAGAAGGTTTCAGATAATCTCAGGGTTCTGGCCAAATTACTGATTGGAATGTTGACAGCAGGTAAAGAAGAGTTCTCTAGTGAAAGAGACTTAGGCAATGGTAGCCTTAGAATATTTAGACTTCAGAGGACCAATTTTCCTTCTGTTGGTCTTATCAAAGACAGGTGCTAGATTCCCCATCTTCAGCCTTGATCCACTGAGATCCAGTTTCCTTTGCTTTTTGCACAAGCCATTTTATGTCCCCCATCGCACCACCATTCTTACAGATGCTCAACATTCTCTTCTTTTTCTTCTCTCTCTATCTCACATAGTAGCATTAAGAAACCGACATCTGAAAGGTGCACCTAAAACTGTCATAAGCACTACCAAGATTGTAATATCCAACACGCACTTAACTACTTGTTCCGGAAAAAGAAAAAACCTCTTGGTTTTAGATGTGTCTCTCATATCATTACAACATGTACAGGTGAATGCAACAATTCCAGACTTCCTCATCCTCAGTTTCTTCTTCTCTCCCGTTCTACTTTTGGGGAAAGGAGTCTGTAAATAGAAAAGAGGACTTCAGTATAAAAATCTTTGGACTGAAAAGAGAGAATACACTGAGTTAATCTCCACTTAAAGCCTGACCATTTATTTTCTGTTACGTTTCATGTCATTTAATGTTTCTGTATTAAGCTCCAGGGTAAATTTGCCGAGCTGTTGCCTGGCGTTATTGAAAAAAGGTCCAAAGTTTATGGTTCTTTTTTTTGGCAATTTGGTGTCCTATATTATTGTGTTACTTGTCAATTACAGTAGATTAACATCCATTGGATTATATGTCGCTTTTTTCATTATGAGATGCATTGCATTGTGGTTATATGCATGCACTTGCAAATACGTAGATAAATAAATGGGTGACTTAAGCTGGCTGATAAGCTAGCAGGAATTGCATAGATTTCAATATCTGTGATCATTACTTGTGAATTGTTCCTTGATCCATTAGAATGTTTATGCAGTTCTGTCATTCTGGTTTGTTAAGCTGATGTTGCTAGATACCTAAAGAGAATATGGTCTCTGTTCATGCATCAAGGGGTATATACTTCACAAATAGCCTGCAGTTCATGCGCATAAAGATTTTCACTTGTGTGAATCATGAATTTGCTGAGGAAATTTAAGTTTTATCTGCATGTTAAGATTTTGTTTTTGAGTTTAGAACTAGGAAAGGATCCTTTTTTAACTTTGTTAATATTGAATGACTAACTTGTTGAACTATGTTCCTCTCTTCCTAGGTTCAAGATCTTCTCCTAGAATATGGTCTTGAAATTGTAGCTGAAACTCTTGTTGAAGGTCTATCACGGGTGAAGAGGTGTACTGATGAAGGCCGAGCTCTCATGTCTTTGGATCTTCAGGTTCCCCTGCCCCCATTTTCCTCGGAACTATAAGAGGAATATGAGTGCCTCGTAACTTTCATGTACTTGCCCATGCTCATCTTGCGGCTTGTTGAGATTCTGTTTCTTTTTCAGGTTTTGATCAATGGTCTACAACATTTTGTCACTGTAAATGTGAAGCCTAAGTTACAAATAGTTGAAGCTTTCATTAAGGTAAGACTGTAAGAGTGGCATAATTTATGTGGAGTGATTTTCAAAGAGATGTGCAAGCAATTCACTCTGATTTCTTGTTTCACCTTTTCCTTCCCCTCACTGTCCCTGAATCTAAGTGTACTAATGAATGTTAGGAATATAGATTTAAAAGGGCGAAAGACAGTGATAACATAAAATAAAACCAACTGTAACAGATGATGACAATGAGTTCAATTTATATTTGGCATGAAATATATTGCATTTAATTGGCTAAAGCCGTCAATATGTTGTTTTGGTTAAATTTGAGATACACTATGAGAACAAATGAAGAAAGCTAAATGCATAATTGTAGACACAAGCAAGTTACAAATTTGTATCTTAATCTTCTAGAAGTGAGAAGTATTCTCTTATTGTGTTTTATAACAGGAGAAGAGGAATGCAGTTAATTTTAAATTATGTGTAGAACGATAGATGTTCTATTTGACTGTTTGTTGCATGACCTTTCTTGTATTCATCAAATGCCTTATTGAAATGCCAAAAGTCATGTAAGTTGGGTTGAATACCTAATCTCATTTTTCAGTTGAGAAGCTCAATTTTTATTTTTTTTATTTTTATATAATCCATTATATGCGAGTAAAATTGGAGTTCCATTTACTTTTGTTAGTTACATTTATACAAAATGTTACTTCAATAGTTAAATTTGTTTCGCATGCCTGCCTCTAAGCTCTTAAACTTTACCTCAACTTCAGCTTTACTACAAAGATCAGACTGGGGGCTTCTGGCTTGACATGAATACTTAAAGCAGTTAAAATGACCTGCTGAACATAATTCACTTCTAATATTTGTAATGAGGGTTCTCACATTTATTCTACTCGTACAGGCTTACTACCTTCCAGAAACCGAGTATGTGCACTGGGCCCGTGCACACCCGGTAAGATGGCTTGCACAATCGAAATATTATGCATTATTTTGGAGTGGTTAATTGGTTTGAAGGTTTTATGGTAGATTATGTAAAATTCTTCTTGAAAGTAAATTTTAATGCCAGATAGGTAGACCCTTAATATGATAGGTTAGTATATTCTAATTGTGAGAAAAACTTTCTCCTTGCAGGAATACAGTAAAAATCAAATTGTTGGGTTAGTAAATCTTGTTGCTACAATGAAAGGTTGGAAGAGGAAAACCAGGTTGGACGTATTGGAGAAGATAGAGTGACGGTGGAATTAGGGTTTCACGTATATAAATCTTGCAATGGTTTTACTAATTTTGTTTGAATTTTTTTGTTCATTGTTTGAGTGATGTAAATTGGATAGAGTTATCATCTTGCTTAATTATATATATATATATATATATATATATATATATATATATATAGGGTTGTATATTTTGTAATATGTAATGGTTTTCCCTATGTGGGAATATCAAATGTAATTTTGGATCACATCCTATAATATTATGTGCAATAATGACTTCATCCAATTCCCAGTTCTACGGATACAAATGCTCAAGTTGTGATCCAAAACGTGCAGTCATCTGTAATTGGAATGGCTCGCCAGTCTAAAATTTGATGTATAATTATTTGTTGCTGTCAATTGTCTTAAAAAGATATTGTAACGCCAAGATTATTTTTAAAAATATAAGGTGAAATACCCAAATGTCTCATTAAGTTTTTTAAATGATCTCTAAATAATATTTTCCAAGGTTTTTTTTTTTTTTTTTTTTAATTTTCGGAGCAAATAAATTAATTTAATCTCTGTATCCATTAGAAACCAAGTGTTGTACTGAACTAAATGCCAGCAGAAAATGAATATTATTATTATTATTATTATTATCTCAAATGCCAGCAGAAAATTTATTTATTAAATTAATTTTCTTTTTGGGAAATTTATTGTACTGAACTAAATTTATTAAATGAAGCTTATTTTACAGTAAACTTGTAAAATGCGACGTAAAATATAGAACAAAGGTAACTGAGTTTTGTGGCAACCTGTTCCCATTTCTAATACCCGACATCATATTGTAATCTTTTTTGGCTTAGCCTTTTAACATATGGTTATGAAAATATTAAAATGAATTCAATTGAGTCAGAAGACATTTTTTCTTTATAAGGAAAAAAGAAATGAAGAATAAAGTAATTGAAATGAAGACTTATTTTCTTTAAACAGAACTTGCTGCGTTCTCTCTGTCTCCATGGCTGTGCTGTTTATATAAATTTTGCTTCTGGAACCCTTCTTTCTTTCTACCTAAACAAAGCTGGTGATTGTGTAATTGCTCTTACCATCTTTAATGTAATGCAGGGTTGATCCACTGGTGCCTGCATTTTTTGCAGCAACCCACAAAATAAAAATTAATAATAAATAACAGATTGAATTTTTGTCTATCTGTCTTCATATGTTTCCACTTTCCACACAAGTTGTAGAAAAAGCTTCTCTGACACAACGAGTCGTCCATTTTCACCATCAAACCATGTCTCGGTTTGATTTTAATGAAATATTTTTTAATTTTTTTTATTTCCTAATTTCTAATGTCACAAATATTAATATAAATTATTTTAATTTTAGTTAACTTGTATGCAAATGCAAGTGATGAATGATGATGATGATGATAGTGTAATAATGTACATGATGATATATAAAAGATTTTTTGCAGCAACCCACAAAATAAAAATAATAAATTAATAATAAATAACAGAGTATTCTATGAATTTTTGTATGTCTCCGAGGTTGAGTGAGTCTTATCTGTCTTTTTCCTGTTTCCATTTTTCCACACAATTACGAGTAAAAGCTTTCTCTGACACATTGAGTAGTCTACATCTCTCAATTTGATTTTAACAGGAAAACTTCTTCATGAAATATTTTTATTTTTTTTATTTCCTTGTATATAATCTAAATTCTTTCATTAATAAAATCATCTTTTAATAAAATAATTATGTGAATATTATTTTAGGATAAAGGGAATATTTATTATTAAGTTATGTGCTCTCAAAATAATTGAAGTAATTATATTTCAATTTAATTTAAAATGTTAATGCATATTGTAATAATTAACTTATATTTAAATAAAAAAATAAAATTTGGAATAAATAAATTTTATAGACCAAATTTATTAATTTACAAATAATAAAGATTAGTGTAATTTAAAAAAAAACTATTAAGGTATTATTTATGTTAATTAATCCTACTAAACTAATTATAATATAATGGAGAGTAATAATAATGATATGATTTGAGAGAGATTTATTTTAATTTTAATTAACTTGTGTGCACGTGGCATGTGATGAATGACACGAAAAGACTTTATTGAAATCATCAGTGCATACTAACATCGATTGGACAAAGACACCAAAAAAAAAAAAGGTTGGTATGGTAAATTTGATTCAAATCGAATCGAATCAAATGATTAAGCCTCTTTTAAATAATCGACCCATTGGATTTTCATTTCGGTCGGTCACTTTGCATAATGTAAATGAGTTGGTATAGATTGTTTACTTACAAAATGGCCAGCTCGAAGAATCCAATAAAAATGCAAATTCTGATATGATTTGGTGAACCCTTTCGTAGCTCTACCTTCACCACAAAATAATGGAGTTCTTTCTTTGATCCGAAAATGGTGGAGCCCTTTCCATCTGTAAATAACCCATAACCCATAACCTCTTTTTTTTATTTAAATTAAAAATTTTGATGCAGCAGAAATAAAAAATTTTAAAACCTAAAATATATAAATTCTTACCTAAGCTTTTCAACCCATGCTTCTGCCCCCTTTGTGGAGCAAATAAGATCAAGCTAAAAAAAAAAAAATTAAGAATAAAAAATGAAAATTGCAGTAACACTTGAATAATCACAATTGGATATTTGGAAAGGAATGATAAAACAAATTAATGCACACCTGCCCATTATATACAGTAACATTGACCCCTTTAGCTAAAAGCTCATCAACCTGTAAAAGAACAAATTGTTTAAATCTATTTCATGATATAAATAATTACATTTAATTTTTCAGTCTACGCATAATTAAAAAAAAAAATTGTTTAAGTATATGCATAATTAAATATACATTACCTCATTAATCCTTGGTTTCATAAAATCTCCTTCCATTTCCTCAAAAACACTATCTGACTGAGCATCCCATCTTTAAATAACAGAATCACACTTTTGTATTAACAATTAATTAATTAATTAAGGGAGAAGAAATTCTGTAAAAAAAAAAAAGAAAACAAATTAATGGAGAAGAAATTACAAGATATCATTAGGGATAATCTTGAGCTTCTTTCTAATTATGTTATCCATAAAATAATCACCGGTGTCGCCACCACTGCCGCCGGGGGAGAACCTCACAGAATTTACATATCTAGAATATTTTTTTAATGATAGTTTTGTTGTTGCAGTTGAAGTTGCGATTGATGAAAAATCTGGTCCTGAATTCAAAAGAAAATTATAGAAATCCTGCAACCAAGGGAAAATAAAAAATTTATGGAGTGAACTTATTATATTCAAACAATAAAGAATATGAAAATAATAATAATAATAATAATAATTTACCACATTGCCACTTTTAAGGGAAATAAATTCTTCAAGGTCATTCCAGGAATTTGTTGCATTGACATAGAAACCAGCTCTGATTTGCTGCTTGATCTTCTGTGCTTTACTGTTCATCGAAGTGGATTAATTTTATTAGATACAAAAAAAGAAAAAATAAATTCACATGTGAAAAATGAAATTACTGTTGTTTGTTTTGGAAATATGTAAAAGGTTAGGAGTTTATTTTTTACCTGTTTGCAATCTTTAAACTAATTGTGTCAAGTCGAGAGAGATCTTTTAAAAGAGGACCCCATGAAATCTACAACAATAATAGAATAATTTTTGTTTAATTAGCAAAAAGAAACAATGCAATAAAAAAAAAAAAAAAAGGAAAAAAACTTGCCACAAAATCTTCAGGCGAGATCCAACTATCACCCAATGCAACTCCTAATAGCATTGTGAATTGAAAGTGTTTAATATTACAACTAATTGACAATTTTTCAAGAAATAGATTATGTGCAAGCAAGCAAGCAAACTATTACCTCCAAGCTTAAGCTTCAACTTTCCTTGTTCTATTGATTTTAGAGCTGACAAAGCAAGAGTAACTGCAAACTTCCCTCCATAAGACTCCGCTACAATGTAAAGAGGACTCTTTTGTAGACTCTTATTTCTGTTAAATATCTTCTGCAACAATACAGTTAAATCAGTTGCTGCCTCTCTATCAGTTTTCACCAGCAGATTTAAGTCCTCCACAAAGCTGAATCCTGTTCCAACTGGATTGTCCTGCCATTCAACCGAGAACAAAATAAAAAATTTATTATTATTACTAGATTAATTAATGCTAAAGAAAATCAAGAATCAAGAACAAGAACATTCACTTACCACAAACAAGAGATCAGCTACTTGAAGCCATGTAGAATTTCTTGGCTTCAAATTGCTATCCAGTGGCCCTATCTCTTCAAAATTTCCAATTCCAACGCCTGAAGCACCCTACATTGGAAAAAAAAAAAAAAAAGAACAAATTCAATACAAATAATGAGTTACAAGGAAAAAACAAATCTGGGTTTTTATCAGAGAGTCAATTAATTACTCACCGGTCCTCCTTGTAGCCAAAGAATGATAGGCCATGGTTTTGAGAGGTTTTTAACTCTGTAAGGACTTTTATAGAGCCACCAAAACATATGTGCTTCTATTTTAACAAAATCCCAAGAAACAAAAATTAGTTTGAAAAAAAACTTGACAAAGAAAACACATCGGAAATAGTAATTCTTACTTACTGGGTCTAACTTGAAAATATCCCCATTCTTCTAATCCATCCTTTGTTTTTGCTGCTATGGCTATTCCTCCATGAAACACAGGATTCAAGAAGAGGAGAGAGAGAGAAAAAAGAAGGAGAAGAAGAACGTTTTCCATTTTTTTTTTTTTAAATAAGAGTACGAAAGAGAAGTTCTGATACCACTTCACAACTTGGATAGAATCATGCAGTTAATTAATGGGAAAAAAAAAAGTGAACAAACAGAAACACACAATGGCTTATTAAAGGAGCTTTTATATTAAAAATTTGTCAGAGGAAAAAATTTTAAGGTAATGATCTGATATTTGCACAAAAAGGATCAAATCTGAAAAGGTTCACAACAGTCTCCCCATAAAAAAGGCTATATAGAAGGCATTTAAAACCCTCATAACCTTTTTTTTTTTTTTTTCTCAAATTTGAAAATCACAAGCAAGATCAATAGAGTAACTGCATGGATACACCCATTTACCAAATCAATAATTATATTTCATTTAAAACAATTGTTACATTTTATTTATATTTTTCCTTTTTTAGTGAAAAAATAGTGATATCCTTATTTATTCTAAATATTAAAGAAAAAAATTTACTTAGTCGGTCCATAAACTTATTTATAGACCGAATAAACCAAATAAAAATTTTTTATAGACGATCCTATTACTTTCATTTTTATAAAAATACTTAGTCTCGTTAGTTTATTTTAAGGCTGAAATAATGGATTCCCTTTAGTTAAGTTTTTTCAATATTGAATAGCTCTGTTTGATTGGAACACCAATTGGCAGATCATTCTTTCTTTTTGTTGAAGCGATAGACATAGACAAGGTGTGACAGAATATAAAATTTACAAAAAATTTGTAAGATGCACATGGTGGGTCTTTTCTGCTGCTACTAGATGATAAATCAAACTCGATCCGTAATTGGGATCGACCCAGAAAGCCCGAACCAGAATTGATTGGAAAAATATCGGTTTTAAATTGAATTAAACGGTTGATCGAGCTGATTTCCCTTTTAAATAATATTTATAAATTGACCGTAACTTTTATATAGTAAAAATGATTTAAATTTTAAATCTCTCACTCTGCACATATTTTACAAGGTGTGAGAGTATCAATAGGAGATCACAAATTGGCTAATCTCTTTTATTTATACCCTATATAAAATAAAAAATAAGATATTTATATATAAATCACACATCGTGATATATAAAAAGAATTATACTTTTAATGATCCTTTTACATTTTAATAATTGGTTGTTACCAAAATTTTATCAAACATTAATATTTATCAGCTAATATTAGCCATCAGCTATTAACTACTGTTATTAATTATTAGCTAATATGAACAACCCATCCAAACATGCCTTAAGAGATATTGATTTTGGTTCTTATCTTTTGTCCAAAGATTTTGAGTCAATCTGAAATTATTGATTAAATCAATAACATTTTTAATTGAGCTAATTTGGATGAAACTAAAAATTAAAAAAAGTAAAAAGTAAAAAAAGTAATACCGAACCAAATCAGTCTTTTATCAAACCGAGAACTTAGATTGCATGGATTCGGAAACAGAACACGAGACATGACACGACACGAACACAAGATATGGAACATGTAAATTTTTCGGATTGACTTAATAAAAAATATGTAAAAGTTAGATAAAAGGGTCTAATAGTGTAAGGAAAGCAAAAGAGATAAATAAATCAATATAATTAAAAAAAAGAAAAAAAGACAGAAACTAATACTACAATTTTCTCATTAAATTATTACGTCTCGCCCGTAGATGTTGCATGCCAGAGTTTATCAGCTTGTGCTTATACATATGGATTGGTAAATCCCTTTGACTGCTCCACTGACACAATGTCATTAGTAAGTTAGTCCATTTCTGAAGTTATATTGACTTCTCTGGTAATAATAATATCCCCTAAAAAAATAATAATAATTTGTACATTCACCGGAAATGCCATTATTGTTATTTCTATGTACAGATAGATATCTGTTTTCATGTATGTGGATTATCATCATTCATCTTCACTTGTCTTTCTTTCTTCCCCCGTTAGAGGATCACTATTTCATGAACCATTCCTCTCTCTCTCTCTCTCTCTCTACATATATATATTTATGTTGTGGATCAAAGTGTTCTACTTCTTAGATAGAACATCATGATGAGGGTAAAATTTTTTTGAGTAATTTAATCCTAAAAGAAATTTTATGAATCAATATTTATTTATTGGATATTTCCTTATCTTTTAACGGAAAAATTAAATAATTTACGAGAAAAGCGTAAATTTTCGAAGGTTGTGGGTATAGTTAATTTCACATGTGGGATACGTCTTATAAGTTTTCTTTTTTAATTTAATTTAGATTTAATTAATGCTTAATTATTCACAACCACATGTATAAATTGAGAAATTAATAATTAATAGGTGTAATCTGATTGGTTTGTTTATTTATATAAAAAATAAGAGGTCTTTAATTCAAATTTTCCAAATAAAAGAGTTTTAAGTGAGTACACCTAATTTACATAACAAAGTCGTTAAATAGTCTTTTAATTTTATTATTTATATAATATTAAAATATAAAATTTTTTTATATTAAAATAAATACACTGATTAATTAATATTGCATGTTATATATACAATGATTAATTAATGTTTCTGTTATATAACCATATATAATATATGAGTTTGATTTTCACATCAATTATTTTCATCGAATGAAGTTAATTTCAAATTTTATCAATACCATTAAGTATTTTGGACCATGTCTTTGCATAGAATCTAAAAATAAATTACTTAAAGTTTTCAATTCCACATGAAAATCAATATACTAAGTTGTAAACAATAATATTGATAATGAAATGTACTTCATCAAGTTTAAAAAAAATATAAATGAGATTAAATTCAAAAATTACAAAGTCATATATAAAAATATTTGAAAAAAATATTAAAATTTTAAATGTCTAATTATCTTTATATCTTTTTAAAAAAATATATCCAATTAAATCATAGAAAAATTAAATAAAATTCGTTAAATTTCAAAATAAAAGAATAAAATATTAAATAAAAATAGAGCTATTGAATTTTCTCTTTATTTTATTTTTAATATTTAAAAGTTGAAAATAAAAATGATAGCAAATTCAAACATTTATAGCTTATTTTTTTCAAAAAGGTTTCATTAGACTAAAAAAAAAAAAAACCTCTTTTTTTTATGTTAGTCAAATACTATAATTTCATATATATAAACCATTCAAATAAGTGTATACCATACTCTCTAAAAAAATCAAAAAGAAATAATACATTTAAAAGAATTTATTTAAATTTTTTGTAATTAACTAATATAATATAATAATAAAGTGTTTAATCATATTGTAAAAAATTTAAAACATAACAATTAATAGAATTTAAATTCTATTTTCAATAGTTGAATTGAAGTTTTCCATTTACTTCCTAATAAAAAATAAGAGAAAATATGATTAAGAATATAAAAAACTATAAATTATAAAAATCATTTGATAATAATATTACAATATCAAATAAAGAATTTATATACGTATACATATTTTCTCGAATTAAAATGTATAAAAAAGTCTAATTACAAAGATATTCAAAAATATAAATGAAATCTTTTTTTTATTAAAATGCATTAAAAATAGAACTAAAAAGGATATTTAAAAAGATCAATAGACTTATATTTTCTAATTAAAATGTATAAAAAATTAATTAAAATGATATATGAGAAATTTCAAATTAAGCTAAGGTGATTTGAAAACCTCATTTATTCCCACATATACGTAGATTATAAATTATAAATTTAATTTATTATCAATTAACTTAAAGAGAGCAAAATAATGTATATAATAAATACATAAAATATGTAACATGTATTTAGCTCTAACATCTATATCTATAAAATTTGCGTACAAAAAATTTATGTGACATCATTTTAGAGTATTAAGTTGCTTATACGGCAATATTAATCTATTGAGTTGAAAATAACTTTTATATTTTAAAAAAATAATTTTGATATTATTAATAGAGAATTTAATTAATATCATAAACATTTTTAGTTTTAAATAATTGATAAAATTAATAATATCATTAATATTTTAAAATCTTTTTATTTTTTTATAAATAATTAACAATGTCATTAATATTTTCTCTTTTATTTTCACTTTTCTATTTTTATGAAATTTATATAATTATCTATTTCAATATAACTGAAACCATAAAGGAAAATCATATTATACTTTTAATCAACAAAAAGAAATAGATTAATTGCAAATAATATAAGTCTATTTTTATATAATTTAATAAATTTGAGCCTCATCACTGTAACGATGACAATGAAATTATAAAATGTATTCAGTTCTTGATAATTAATTAAGGCATAATTAAATTAATATTAAATTGATATATATGTTTTTTTTTTTTTTATGAAGAGAGATGATAGTATTTTTTGTCTTATATTAAATCAGAACAACTTTAATAAAAATTTTTATGTTTTTAATCTTTATTGGATTTATGATGTATTTTGGACTATTTATTCAAAATGAATTCAATAATAATTAATATTTATATAAATTATTTTAAAACCTATTAAAATATTTCTAAAAAATAAAAGATTCAAGATTAATTATAAACTTGATTTATGTATATATATTTAAAAATTATGAAAAAATATATATTTTTTATTTTATTTCTTTGAAATTCAATAACTATAATATATTTGATATTTGAATTATTGAAAGTGATTAGTCTTTTAAATAAAAATAATATTTTTATTTTTAAACATCATGTAACATCCGCACCCAAATGGGGGGGAGACGTTGAGTCCAATAAGTTGGAAATAATTTTTATATTTTAAAATTTTTATTTTTAATATTATTAGAGAATTTAATTAATTTAATTAATATTTTTAGTTTTTAAATAATTGATAAAATTAATAATATGATTAATGTTTCAAAAACTTTTCATTTTCTTTTTATGGATAATTAATAATGCCATTAATATTTTATCTTTCATTTTTCATTTTTTTGACTTTTATATTTTTGCAGAATTAATATAAATATCTATCTTAATATAAATGAAATTATAAAATAAATTACATCATACATTTAACAAAAAAAAAAATGAGTTCCTTACAAATAATACAAGGCTATTTTCATAGTATTTAATAAATTAGAGCTTACCCAATGTGGTAATGGCGATGAAATAATAAAGTATATTCAATTTTCGATGATCAATTAAGGTATGATTAAATTGATATGTATGTTTCATTTTGTAAAAAAAGATGATAGTATTTCTCGATCTAATTCAAATTAGGACAAATTTTAATGATTTTCTTTATACGTTTAATCTTTATTGTATTTATGCCCATATTTTAAACTATTTATTCAAAATAAATTCAATAATAATTGATATTTATAAAAAAAAAATTTAAACCTACTAAAATATTTTTAAAAAATAAAAAAATTAAGATTAATTATAAACTTGATTTATACATGTATAAATTAGTATCTTGATCCTTTTGTAAGAATCTACGAAAAAATATTATTTTTTATTTTATTTCTTTGAAAATTATTAAGTATAATATATTAAGTGATTATTTGTTATAATAAATATAGTATTTTTATTTTTAACATATCATATAATATTTGCATGCTAAGTGCAAAAAGATGACTAGTTTAATTTAAATTCTAAATTAAATAAATAAAAAATATATATAGTAAATAAAAGAATTTATATTTTCATGTATAGCTTTATTTTTCAACATTAAAATAATTAAAAATAAATATCTTTATTAATATATCGTTAACGTTAATTATCTATTAAGCATAATATTTAAAATAAAATTTAATTGGTATGTAGTTAATGTTAATCATCTATTAAACATAATATTTAAAATAAAATTTAATTGGTCACCAATAAAATTATTTTTGAACATTTTAAATTTTATTAAGGGCATTATCGATAATTCTATTATTTCCCTTTCATTCCTGCTTTTATATATGAAATAGATAGATTAGACTTTTAGAGTTTTTATACTTTCTCCGTCTTATTTTATTTGTATAGTTTAACAAAACATGCTTATTAAGAATTTAGTCAACAAATATTATGTTCCATTCAAATTCGGAGATAAAAGAATTTAATTCAAATTCGATATGATGAAGGGTAATGAAGTATCTTTTAGCTGTCATAACATATAATACTTTTAAATATTGTTAGGAAATTTTTTATTTTCATGCATAATAAATGATATGAATTTATTAAATTAATATTATCTTGTAATTTTTTAAAATATAATAAAAAAATAAATAATATCGGATTTGATATGATCCAACACTCGATTTGATTTGAATCTGAGCGAAACAGATGAATTTTGCATAAACCGATATAAATTCATCATCATACCTAATTACAAATAGGTTGATTAGCAAGTAGTTCATTTAATTCTAAAAAAAAAAAAAATTCTTTCATTAGTACTATCACTAGCAAAGCAAAAAACTTGTCTACCTATAAATGGTAATTGGATGCACTTTTGCTTCCATATAAATTATAAAATTACTAGGCGCTGGTCTGCCTTTGTACGGAGTGTAACATATTTTTGTTATGTGACGTGTTAGATAAGTGAATTTGTAAGATTTAAAATATAGAGTTAGTTTATAAAAATTAGTCATTTTTTACGTGATTTACACGTTAACTATACTTATTAATATTAAAGCATAAATTTTTATTTAGATCAAAATAAATATAATCATTTAATTTTATTGGACTTTATCGTATGAACTACTTATAATGCTACTTTTTATGCACTTAATTCTTTTTTTTATAATGAAGTGGTTTCAAAATAAAATTCGACTCAATCACTAGACTTAAGTCTTTAGTCTGTAATTTATAAATACAGATTCTTAAGACCATAATAAATACCCCAAAAGAAAATTAAGTCATCGCTCAATTTCTAATATCCTGTCCTAAACGTTAAATCAATATCTATGTACAACTATGATGAAAAATAATAATAATTTTATTTTTACTTTTGGATAAAGAAAAGAAACAAACATATGATGTGAATTAATAATGGTAATTACTTTGACTACAGTGACAATATTACTTACTCAGTACATTAGAAAAAAGTATATATACACATATATATAAATTCGTGAAACCCCAAAATATGACACAAAAAAGAAATAAATAGTTCTATTATTTTTTTTCATTTTATAAATATTATTTTTTTTAAGTCAAAGAGATTTAGAATATGATAAAAAAAAGTATTAAGAAAATTAAAACCGTTTAATCATTAAGAGAATATCTATTTATTACAAACAAAATATAAATCTCTTATCAAATTAAAATGAAATTAAAGTGACAGTAGTTACAATTAATTCAGCAATGAAAAAGAAAATAAAAAATTATTACTAAAAATATAACTCTTTTCGGAACTCAATACATACCAAAAAATAATTAAAAGAATTATCAATATAAATTTCAAAATCAACATATTCTTTAATTGGAAAACGCTGTAATTTAACAAAATTTGAGAAAAAAAAATTATAGATAAGTCAATAAATGAAAATTATAAAGCAAATAACGTAGGATCTAATTCTATTTCTCTATTTTTTGAAGTTTCAAATTCAAAATAAATAAATAAGTTAATTAATTAATAAAAAAGATTATATAAAATAAAGTTTCTATATTGGCTAAATAAACTCTCAATTCTTCCTATAACCATATAGAAAAGAAGAGTATACTTTTTTTTCTTTATTATCTATATATATTTATTTACAAAATAAATTTTTTAAATTATATGCAATAAAATAATAAAATATAATTTTTTATCTCTAACCTTAAATATCTCGAGTCTATTGGACTAGAATTATAGCATGCTCGCACTAGATCGGCCCCCAAAAAGGGATAAAATGCTCATAATAAGTATGTATTTTATTTATAAGGATTGCATTCTCAACCTCACTTTAGAGAGAAGAGTGTCGAATCACTCATACAAACACTTATTGGTCTAAAATGTAATTTTTGAATTAACTATAACTAAGACATTTTTGGGATATTCGAAATTTCAATAAGAGCAATATTGGAAATCCTATTATTTTTTCCTATTTCCACATTTATATATTGTACTAGCTTTTTTGAATATATGTTGTCTACATATTTACTCTTGTTAATCCTACTCATTATTTATTTTTTTGTTAATTTTTTACTTATAATATACTTAAAATATAATTACTAATGTCTTTCTATTAATTAAATAATTAACAACATGTATAAATATAATTTATACTTACTAATTTAATAAATTAGAGCCGCAAGCAGTTTTATCCTAATAAAATTAATGAGTTTATTTTACGTAAATAATAATAGCTAATATTTTGAGTAATTTTTCTTTGACCGTAGATCATTCGAGTTTAAAATAATATATTTTATTCAAGATAGTGACTTTCTATAAAAAATATAAATAAAAATTATTCTATTAAATTTACAA
Source organism: Jatropha podagrica (assembly GCA_947857235.1). Taxonomy (NCBI): domain Eukaryota; kingdom Viridiplantae; phylum Streptophyta; class Magnoliopsida; order Malpighiales; family Euphorbiaceae; genus Jatropha; species Jatropha podagrica. The sequence continues at coordinate 50,709 of CANUEP010290566.1, read as the reverse complement.
ATAGAGAGAGTTAAAACATAAAATCAATACATAATTAAAAATACATATAACACTAAATGTAGAGATTATGATATTAATTTATATAGTTATATTTATTTTAAGAAAAAAACATGATTATAAACTTAATAATTTCAAATTAGTAAAAATTTGATGTAATAATTCTTGATGGTTAAAAGCAACAAATTCTTAACAATGAAAAGTAATTAAAACTAAACATATATATAGTGGTATGATAGGATAAATTCCTAATTATAATAGAGTTATATTATAATATTAATATAATAAAAATAATAAATGGATATCATTATTAGAACAAGACTAAATATGATATTGAAAGGTTTTATGATTCTCTGCAAAAAAAAAAAATGATATTATAATATTATCATGTTGCATTCTTTTTTCATAAGATAATATTGATAATTTTAAATTACATGTAATAGACTTTATATGTATGTATTTTTAATCATGCCAATCACTATAAATATAATTTTTAATTTTATTTTATTTTTAGATATAAATTTATGATTTATGATTTATATACATCAAGATATAGCTTAGTGATAAATGTATATACAACTTGACAATAAATTCAAGTTCGAATCATCTTTCTCCTGTATTCAAAAACAAAATTATGGTTTATTATATTATAATTTGAGTATTGAAATTTGTCATATTTTCATCGAAATACTTAAAAACAAAAAATAAAATATATTACCATTATAAATATTAATCTTACAATCTAAATAAAATATAAAATAAAATGAAGGAAGAAAAGAGAAAAGGAAAAATAAGCATACTAAAGGATGTGGCGCAAAATTTTGTTTATAAATTTAGCAACGGATAAAAATTCCGTTACTAATCCATTTGTAATCTTTTTATTAACTATTAGCAACAGGACAATAATAAAACATAATTCGATAGTTAATAAAAAATAATTTAGGTTATAATGTTATTAACGGAATAATTCTATAAATTTTTGTATTTATATATATTTTAATATTTATCGATCAATCATCTTTTATGCCATTTAATTTATGAAGAAAAAACATTTTATTGTCATACGAAAAATTATTAAAATGAACAGGAGATTGAATGCAATTTTTCCATTCAATATGAAAACACTCCCCTCTCTCTCTCTCTCTAAAAGATGAAGCTATTAAAGAAGATAGAGAAATCTTGAAATATGATAGAGAAAATTTAATAGACATTTCAGGTTGGATGTTGCAAATTCCTTATTTTCTTTCCTTCAACAATTGCCTTTTTCTTTGTAAATATTTTTTTTCATCATCTAGAGTGTAAGAATGGTCAATTAAAAAGTTAATAATAATAATAATAATAATAATGGGGAAAAAAATTAATGAAATATCACGATAAATATTAAAAGCAATTACTCTTGATCAACCCAGTACAGTACCCTTTTACATATATGTATAAGCTATGTACTGGTTGTTTCCTTGTTGATTCAGATTTTGTATGGTGTCTCTGACCAAACCATTTCTTGATTTCCCGTTCTGTTTATTGCTTGTTTGTTTGTTCGTAGCTAAGTCTTCGCCGGTGGTGAGTCTGTGATTGCTCCCACCATGTTTAATGCTATACAGGGTTGGTCTACTGGTACCTGCACCCAAAATAAAAACAAGGAGATAAATATGAAACTCCTTTTTTTCTTTTTTCTTTTTCTGGTAAATTATATTTCTACAATTTAATATCTTATCATACCCAAAATGATTTTTTTGTACATTAATAAAATTACTCCATTTTTCATCTTTTGGTAGGTACAAGTGTTCAGCTCATTATTGTGATTGTGACACTTGGCTTTACTTTTTTTTAAAGCTACCAACTATGACGTAATAAATAGTGATATTAATTATAGTGATTGAGTACATATTATGCATGAGAAGACAAAAAAATGTAAAATGAAAACCCTAAATTCCTAATTTATACCCTAAAAACCTAAATTAAATTCTAATTTCATCATCATTATTATTATTAATTTAATTTGATTTGATTTTCCTTATTTAGAAATACTTACGAAGTGACCAGCTCCAAGAATCCAATAAAAATGGAGGTTTTTGTAGGATTTGGTGAATCCTCTTGTTAGTCTATCACCATTACAGTATAGAGGAGTTCTATCCATGTTCGAGAAATTTGGAAGCCCTTCCCATCTGAAAATGAATAATATCATCAAATTATTAATAATAATAATTCAATTTTTTTAACAAAAATTGTTAAATATAACGTCTCATTTTTTTTGCATTAAATAAAATAATTTATTCGATACAATTAAATTAAAAATTGATAAATTATAAATCAAGAAAGCAACCCTAATTAAGTTTACTACTAGAAAAGGAAATAGTATTACTTGAGTTTTTCAACCCATGCTTCAGTGCCTTTGGTTGAACAAATTACATCGAGCTGCAATAAACAAATAGACAAAACCCAAATGAAAATGAAGTTGCACTTGCACATGGTTCGACCAGATCGACTCCTACCAAACCGATCCTCATAGTCTTATGTGCTATTACCTAATTTTTAATTTTTTTTAGCAAAGGCTATTAAAGAAAGGAAGTGTAAAAAAAGCTTACTTGCCCATTATAAACAGTCACATTTACCCCTTTAGCTAGCAACTCATCAACCTAAAAAAAAGAAAACAGAGTTAATAGCCTATTCATTTGATAAAATAAAAATGAAATCGTCAGTTATAAACAAATTAAATAATTAATATTCTCAAATTTCTATTTTCTTATAAAAGTGATTTTCTTCAAGAATATTAAATATAATAATACCTCATTAATTCTTTGTCTCATAAAATCACCAGCCATGCTATTAAAAACATCGTCTGATTGTTCTCCCCATCTGCAAACACCAACATCATGCTTTTAGTTATATATTAATTAATTAATTAATTAATTAATTAATTGAGTAATTTGAAGAAATCTTACGAAAAATTATTAGGGATAATCCCTAGCTTTTTTCTAATTACACCATTCATTAAGCTATAAATATCTCCATCACCACCTGGAGTTGACGTAATAGAGCTCAGATATCTTTTATATCTCTTCATCGCTATTCCTTGTAACAATTCTGCTGTTGTTAGAGATGTTGGGTCCATTCCAGAATCTAAAAGAAAATTATAAAAATCCTGAAAATTCAAATACAAAATTAATTAATTATTTCGACATGAAAAAAAATATTAACTCGATGATGGAATTACGGTTTAATAAATAAGTATTTAAAAATTACAACTGAATTGCTGCTTCGGCTAATTTCTCCTTCAAGTTTAGCCCAAGAGTCTGTTGCTTCAACATATTGGCCATTGCTTATTTGCTGCTTAATCTTCTCTGCTAGACTGTGTTATTAGATAATTAAATTAAGATTTTTCTTTTAATTACTTAATTAAGATTAATAGTATTTTGAAATGAACAGTCACCTGTTTGCTTTTTCCAAGCCATTTTTGTCAAGCCTTGAGACATCTTTAAGGAGAGGACCCCATGAAAGCTACAAAATTGATTAATAGAACTTTAAATCTTAATTACAGACTGTTAATTAATACTTAATTAATAACATAATGCTAACCACAAAATCTTCTGGGGAGATCCAAGTGTCTCCCAATGCCACTCCTGGAGAAAGAAGAGTAATTATGTTTTCAAAATAGAATTAAGAGAAATGATTAATTAATTAATTAATTACCTCCTAGTTTAGCATTTAGTTTCCCTTCTTCAATGGCTTTTAGAGCTGATAATCCAAGAGTTACTGCAAATTTGCCTCCATAAGACTCTGCAACTATGTACAAAGGACTCTTTTGCAGGTTAACATTTCTGTTAAATATTTCTTGTAATAATGTAGTTAAATCAGTTGCAGCTTCTTCATCAGTTTTGACCAGTAAGCTTTTGTCCTCCACAAAACTATATCCTGTACCAACTGGATTATCCTGCAAAATTAATATATATATATATATATATATACATACATATATAAGGAAATAAATATAATTAAGAATTTTGAATTCTTTTTTAAAAAAAAGTGAATATTCATTACCACAAACAAGAGATCAGCCACTCTTAACCATGTTGAATTTCTCGGCTTCAGATTAACATTCAGAGGTCCGATTTCTCCAAAATTTCCAAAACCAACACCTGATGCTCCCTGTTTTTTTTTTTTTTTTTAATAAAAAAGCTAAATAAATAAATAAACTAAAAACATAAGCATATTGCAAATAATATATAATTAAAGTAAATTAATTACAGGTCCACCCTGCAACCAAAGAATGATTGGCCATGGCTTGGAAGGATTTTCAACTCTGTAAGGACTTTTGTAAAGCCACCAAAACAGATGAGCTTCTGCAAATAAGAACAAGAAGAACAAGAACAAGAAGAAAAATTCATTAAAATTAATTTTCTTTCTTAAAAAATTAAGCAGATTTCCAGAGTTACTTACTTGGTCTAACTTCTACATAATCCCAAGATTCTGATCCATCCTGGTTTGTTCTAGCTTTAACTATCTTTCCATGAAACAGAGAGGCAAAGAACAGAGCAGAAACGAAAAGAAAACACAGTTTCTCCATCTAAAAGGGAGAAATTCTGAATACCCACTTCAAAGATTCAATAGAATCATTGTATATATATATATATATATACACATACAAAGAATGATGAAGCTTTTTTTTTTTTTTTTTCTTTTTCTCTGTTTCTTTATGTAACAGAAATAACCAAAATGTGGAAACTTCCGAAGAAAATAATATAAAGGTCTCTATTATGGAAGATATATAAGTACAAGGCAATACCAAAATATTACTGTGAAGGCAAGTTGCTTAAAGGTGATACATTACATACAACTAAAACCAGTAAAAATAATTTTTCTTTAATTTATTTTTCAAAAGGAGATAGACTTTTGAAGTTTAAACTGGTGTATTGGGATAGATTGCGTGCAGCAGAATATTAGTTCTGTTTCTGTCTGTGTAGAAAGGGACTTGTGGAAGTGTTTTATCTCTCATACAAGTATGTATATATATATATATATATATATTAAAGGATTATTTTGTTTTTTGAAAATATAGAAATTAAATTTTTATTTATTTATTCCTCTCTTGGATTCATTTAATTGGATACGACTCAAATTACATAGAGATTAAAAAACGGAAGTTTTTCTTCTAACTGAAATTTTTTTCCTTTTTTTTTTTTTTCTAATTTACACCCAATATTGCATTAATTACGTCATCCTTCTTTCAAATTCAAACGTCTCGTATTCTCTTTATGTGTAATGTCTGATAAGTATTCTACGTATATTATACTTTTATTATGAAATCGTCCGCATTTTGTAATGTCTGGATTTATATGGACGAGTAAAACATGTGTGCTAATTTCACACCGAGCACATGCTTTAGTGAAGTTTAGAATCTAAAGGGTTAATTATAAATTTAGTGTTTAAACATATTAAAATATTCTATTTTAGTGTCTCAATAGAAAACATTTGCAATTAAATGTCTAAACCTACTAAAAATTTTCAATTAAGTGTCGCCTGCTTATGTGGCTCGCCGGAATTACATGTAAGCATTATGGTATAATTACATGTAGAACATATGGCTGACATGTTTCAAAATTGCTGACATGTCAATATACTAATAAAGTTATATTGCTGACATGTTCAAAATCAAATTTATTTCAAAACCGTAGAATATGCTAAACTACTGTTTTAGTCCTTATAATTTTTTTCCTTTCTCTTATTTTTGTCGGCCGAATATATAATTTGACCCTTGTACTTTGACATAAAAATCCTTTGGCCTTCTGAACTTTAAAAGTGACCTACTAGCCCTCTATAGTTATTTTTTTGAAATTTATGGACACTTGGCGAGAGGGAAATAGCTTGAGTGTAAACCACGCGCTGTGACGTGGAAAAAAATGGACAGAAGAGGGAAAAAATTTGCCCACACTGGACGCTAGGTAAGAGAAGCTGTTCTCCCTCCCTTGACGTTGTTTTCTCCCAAATCCGACAAAAGCAGTCAGAGAATGGTCTTACATCAAACTAGCAACGCTGCTCCATTTTCGATTAGGTAAGAAAGATTTAGTTTTCTATTCCCATTTTCGACTAAGTAAGGAAAATCATTTATTGTGAGAGAAAGCTCATTTGTTTCGCATCTAGAGTTTGACAGCCTCCATTGATGACAATTTGAAGCTGAGGAAGTGAAGACGTCCACTGTTGAAATCTCAGAAAGGTAAGTTCTTTACAGTTCCAACCTATTTTAGTAATTGTCATTGTTTTTTACTTTTTTTTCCCCAAAAGCGTGGTTAGTACAATATTAGGGTTTAACTTTACAGGGATTCCTTCGAGCATGTGTGTTTTTTTTTTTAAATAAGCTCAATATTTAGGTTTTTTGCACATGCACAATGAAATATTTGTTTGTTGTTGAAAAAGTTTAATAATTATTTTTAAAGTTTAACTTTTTATGTTTTGTTCGTTTCTTTATCACTGAGATTTCCTATTTTGTTTGTTGATTTGTTTATCAGTATACTACAATGGATAAATTGATAAATCTAGGATGGCACCATGGTGGGTATTTTAAGTTGGAGCCACGAACTAGATATGTAGGTGGTCATGTGACAATAGAAGCAAATGTGGACACTGACTGCTTATCAGTACCTGACATCGTGCAAAGAGCAAGTCTTATGGGGTATGGTAATGTGTTCAAGGTACACACTAGCTGCTTGATTGTTGGGGAAACTGAAGTTATAACTGCATTATGTAGTGATAAAGATGTGATGTTGGTGTGTGAATTTACTAAATATGGCGACATTGTGGACTTGTATGTAGAGCATGACATTGATGTAGCTAAGGTTGTCAATGATATCCCAGCTCTTGAGAATATGGTAAATGAGAGAGTAAATGAAGTAGATGGGTTAGGTGAGATAGGAAGCAATATTCAAAGTGAAGCTGACTTCATAAGGGCTAATGTGCAAGATGAGAAAATAGAGGTTGGGGCAAATATGCAAGAAAGAAACAGTGCAGGGTCCAGTGTGCAAGGAGAGAATATTGGAGAGGCAAGTGTGCAAATAGAGAATATTAAAGGGGCAATAGTGCAAAGAGATAACATAACGGGGGTAACTTTGCAAGGGTTACATGTGCCTCCATAAAATGTAAATGGGTCAGATATAGACAACAGTAGTGAGAAAGAAAGCAGTGAAGATGACAGTGGCAGTATTGGAGATGATGAAGAATCTAGTGAAGAAGAATTAGATGAAGTTGAGCAATTGGAAAGTGAGGATGACGAGGAGCTTAGGGCAGCAAGAGAAACAGTGAGAGTTTATAAGAGGAGAGCAAGGGCTCCACCATGCAATGCAAGTGATGAAATTCCTCTTGGTGAAACTGGGGTAAGTATAGGATTCAGGGGGAGGAATATATTAATGATAGGTTTAAGGGGAAAATTGGGGGAGATAAGCCATATCCTCGTAGTTCAGATCCAGATAGTGGGGATGTGAGTGATGATGATTAGAGGGCAGATGTTGGTAATCTAGGGAGGGGAAAGGCAAGAGAGCAGAGGTTACACTATGATCCAACAACAGAAGTTCCTTATTGGGAATTGGAGTTGATTTTTCAAAATGCAGATGAATTTAGAAAAATTGTGAGTAAGTATGCTGCTGTTAGGGGTGTGGACTTGACATTGAGGCCAAATGAGAGAACAAGGATAATGGTCAAATGTAGAGAAGGATGCCCTTGGTTATTGTTTGCTAGCAAAGACAATGCTACTCAAAACTTCATTATCAAGACATACAATCCACAACATAAGTATTATAGAACTAACAAAAACAAGCTCTGCAATTCTAAATTCGTTGCAAAGGTATTTCATGAAAGGATAATATCACAGCCATGAATCAAGATCAGAGATATTCAGGACCTCTGTAAAAACCAACTTTCTGTGTATGTTGGGAGGATAGTGTGTAGGAGAGAAAAGATGAAAGTTCTAAAGGAGGTTTTTGGTGATTACAAATTGGAGTTTGCTAGAATTCATGATTACTGTGATGAGATATTAAGGACAAATCCTGGATTTACATGCTTTGCAAGATACAAAAAGTTGGATGATGGTAGATAGAGGTTTCAGAGACTTTATACGTGTCTTTATGCATGCAAGTTGACCGTGTTTCTATTTGGCTGCATTTGTGTCTCACTGCTGCTCAGCTTACGATAGCTGCGTCTCCAGCTACCACTGCCTGAACTGCCTCTACCTTTGTGCTTTTTTCTCCATCACCTCTCTCTCTTTGTCAATCGCACGAACTACAGACAAGTCACACCTCCAATCCCCAACTCATCGTTCACGATCGCTGCGTCTCCAGCTGCCACCACCTAAACTGGTTAACACATCTTCATCCTGCCTCTGCCACCATGCTCTTTTCTCCATCACCTCTCTCTCTCTCTCTCTCTCTCTATTGCACGAGTCCGCAACTCACCGTTCAACGCCGCTGCAAATTTAATATTTCCTTTTTTCTCTTTTTGTTTGATTTTTTGCGTTTGATTTCCATGGTTTGTCTACTTAGATCCTAGTTAGCATATTTTGAGAAGCTAGATGGACTCCATAATGTTTACATCTAATTCCGATGAGCCACATTAGCAGGCGACACTTGATTGAAAATTTTTAATGGGTTCAGACACTTGATTGCAAACATTTTCCGTTGAGACACCAAAATAAAATATTTCGATAAGTCTAGACACCAAATTTATAATTAACCAAAATCTAAGAAATGCGACATAGTCCCTAAGTTACGAACATATCTCCAATGTTGTCCTTAAATAAACATTATCAAAAAAACCAAAAAAGCATAAATGAAAACATAATGTGATAAAAGACAAAAATAAAAATATTAACACCTTTTTTGGGAGGTATGGATACTAATTTTAAATGAAGAATTTAAATTGAAAAAGGTACATTTAGGGTTTGAGATGGGCATAATATTTCAAATCATGGGTTTTCATTTAGCATGAGAAAAATAAAAATAGCCCTCGTAAAGAGTAAAAAAAAAAAAAAAAAAAGAAAAGCTAACTAAAGGACAAGATAAAATTTATACTTTGGACTTAATCCAAATACAGTAAGTTTGACTATTTAAACGGAATGCTCTAAATAAAAATTTTGTCCATTTAAATGAATTGAAGGTAGTAATTTTTATTTTTATTTTTATTTTTTGATAGATATTTATTAATTTTTGAGAAGGGAAATTCTGGGATGTGATTGTTGATAACGTCAATTTAAGTATGCTACCTACCCACTATTGGTCTCATGATTTTCGCCTAATTTGGTTGCGGAGCATTGGTATCTTATGCAATTGATTAATTTGAAAAAAAAAAAAAAAAGCAACAACTCTCTTTTTTGCTTTTCTTTGTTCTTTTACCTTGAATAAATAATATATAATATTCTTTAAATTAAATAGACAGAAAAAAAATTGAGGTGAGATTTATTGCACCTACCTACATTGGTGGAGAAACTTAGCCCTTCAATTATATTTCTTTCTCCAAACCTATAAGATTCAACCTCACAAGTCGTCGATCCGATCAGATGTGATTTGATTGATTTTTCTATTTACTATAAAAACTATAAGAAATGAGAGTTCTTGAATACGAGTCTTCTTTACTATAAAAATTATTATTAATTTAGTGAATATTATCCAAAGGGAAGGACTGCTTCTTATTGTTTAATTTATAATATTATTTCGATTCATTGAGACTCTTATGTGTTAAAAAAAAATCTTACAAGTCAAAATTATGGGTAAAATCTATTTAATTTTGAAAATATCACTCCAATTACTACTTGTCATTATTCAAATTATAGCATTTTTCAATCCTAATGTCCATTTTTCATTATTGAAGATAGTACATTAATCTATTAGTGTATTAATTAAAATATACAGTTTATTGTGTTTTTCCACATTTGCAGTGGAAATAAAATGTTATAATTTCGAGATAAAATTAAAAAAAAATAGAGATAAGGTTGACATAATGAGCCTTCTTTATTTATGTAATTGATAAACTTTATATTATAACAAATGAAATTATGGCTTTATTCTTTAGTCCAGATTTAATTTGTAAGTTCACATAAAGAATAAAAAATAGAAAAAAGTGAGAAATACCTATTTTTAATAAAATTTATTTTTCATTAGCAGTTGCTTCAATTGGTCCCACCCAACTCCATGTGGACAGCCTGGCAATGGGAAAAAAACTCAACCACTCTTCTTCTCCAACTAAAATGTGACAATTAATGCCTACACCAAATGATATTTCCTTTCTTCTCTATTGGAATTGAATAAGGTTATGAAAAACATAATGTGTATGCTATTCAAATTTACCAATTAATAATTATATATAATATTACAAATCAGAGTCATGCTTGTTTGTATACTGCCCTAAATAATAATTATTTTAATATAATTAGAAAGTAAAATCTCTACATTTTTAGTTCAAATAATAATTTTGATGCAAAATATGGAAAAAAATTATTTTTTTTTCTGAATTATTGCGATTTTTATTTTTAAAATCTTTTGCTCTAAAATTGTCAATTAAAATGGCCATTTCAGGCAAAATCTTGTTTCTATACACATCACATCATATTTGGAAATTGTTTCAAATGTATATCTATTTTGGATATAACTTTCCAAATCACATTACTATATAATAATCCCTAGAAAAGGAAACATACTTCATATATATATATATATATATATATATATATATATATATCATTTTATTAATTAAATGACAAAAACACAACACAATTTTTGTAATTTAGCAAAGACATAGATAGCAACCGGTTATAGAACTTAATTATTTTATTTTTCTATTTTTTGAGCTAAAATTATAAAGAATTTACTATTAATTAAATAGGAAATATACAATACATAAGCAATTTTAAAATTTAATAGCATATGGGATAGAGAACAACAGATCATAAAGACAAACTGTTTCTTTTATATATTTTTTTGTGCTGGAACGATAGAGACTTCAAAAAAATTATCTATTAGTGTGGTCTTGTCATACATTTAAAGAATATCAGATTTTAAATTTGAGTTCTCTCGACCATAATAGCTTTTCACCAATTTGGTAAACGAAGGAAAAGACTATCTATATTGTGTAGTCTGCTGTATTATTTGAACTCATTGAGCTTCCCAATGAATAAAAAATGAAAAATAAAAATTGTGTCCCTTAAATAAGAAGTTATCAAATAAATTTAAAAAAGAAAAAGAAAAAGAAAATCTGAATCTTTGCTGAGATGATCACATGTTAGAGTGTATATCTCATCGTTAGTTTTATAAATCCTTGCCAGCAAATTAATGTTGTTAATGCTTAATGCACATTTTCAAATAACATCAACTAATTACTTAATATAATTTCCTCATTTAGGTATAGTCCAGCTGTGCATATATGTATATATATATGGATTTGAGTTCCTTTCTGTGCTGACATAATTTTAAAGTTTGGATTTCTTAATGATATTTATTATTTACTACAATTATGGATTTAAAATTATCTATATACACTAATATTCTGTGCACGATAATTTTTGAAATTACAGCATGATTTTCAAAAGTTAATTGGTTATTCACAATGGTGGAGTCAAACTCTATATTTGAGGATCAAAACAAAAATTTTAAAAATTAGAAGGCAAAAAGTAAAATTTAAGAAGATTTTGGTCTGAAGTCCCTCTCCCTGCCCAATTGCTTATTTATATGGTAAAAAGAAGTGGTTGGGCACCGGATAGATACTGCCGTAAAATATGCGTAATGCAAGGAGTGACGAAAAAGCAATTTGCCTATGGTGTCTGGATGCGGGACGATAATCGGCGAGTTAATATGACCGAAAATCGGTGGACGATGCCGATGGGAGGTGCGACTGTTGCCACAATGGATACGAATAGGGCAAGCAATCTAAAAAATCATAATTTCATGGTATTTCAGCCACATTCAATGCATACTTTTGGGGGCCAAGGAGAGGAAACGGAGCGCGGGATAAGGGTAAAGGGCAGGAAGAAAATTCAATTTTAGTAAGGAGTCTATAGAAGTTGAAAGTAATCTCGAAGATGGAGACACTGGCGTAATCATTACTGATTCTAAACGACACCAACAGGATCTTGAGGCATCAAATGCCGTTAATTTTACTTACTAAGGAAACGTCAATCCGAAAAACGGACATGGGGGGATGGGGGTGCTTGTACACGATAAGCCCGCCGGTCATTATGCTGGAACTGCTGTGGGCTTGGGAAGCCACATACAGTTGGCAAGCTGATGGGCTTGGTACATGCTAAGGGGCCCAATTTAATCTTTCTAATGGAAACTAAAGTTGGTTTTGATAGGGTGGCTCGGGTAAAACAACGTTTGGGGTATGAAGGCATTTTTGTGGTAAGCCGAAATGATATAGGAAGGCGGGGTAGCTCTACTATGGAAGGAAAAAATAATTTGATCTCTTCTAAGATACAGGAGGAATTTTATCGACGTGGTTGTCAGTGTAATAAGAGTTCCTAAATTTTGCTTTACAAGCTTTTATGGCTTTCGGGAAAGAAACCGATGTATCTTGGGACATTTTGTTAGCGTTGAAAAATAAATCACATCACCCTATATTGCTGGAGATTTTAATGATGTCTTGTCTTTTGGTGATAATATCGATCGAATGCAACAACCAAACTGGTTGGTGGAGAGATTAAGGAGAACACTTGAGTGTTGTGGGCTTCATGATTTAGAATTTACTGGAAATCATTTCACCTGGGAACAAGGAAGTGGTACATTGGTTTGGGTTTGTGAAAGAGTTGATAGAGCCTTAGTGAATTCAACGTGGTATTCTTGTTTTCTGCACGCTATAGTGCATAACCTGCAGGTTGCTACTAGCAATCATCTTGCTATCTTTGTGACGTTGGAAGTTACTATTATGAAGTTCCAACTGAAGACATTTCGATTTAAAAGTGTATGCTTACAAGAAATCAATATCCAGGAGGCGGTCTAAGAAGCATGGTCAATAGACAGGAACCATGGAATTGACGAGCAAATAAAGTGGTATGGCGTGTATTTGGAAAATTGGGGAAGGCAGAAAAAATACACAATTCCAACCAAAGTTATCATAGTGTAGACAGCAATGTGGCCACCCTATGGTCGCCATTCAATGTGGCCAAAATGGTGGCAATGTCAGAACTTCGTAATTCATGCACCAACTTATAATAAATCACATCTAGAGTTTGATTTTACCATCAATTTCTACTTTCACTAACCCATAAAATAGTATTATCCCCAAATATTATCAATTTCAAACCTAAGTCAGAATCTTTGTAATTTCACAATTGAGGCACAAATTTCTTGAAGAAAACTTGTTTTCAGTGATAAAATTGACTACTAGCTTCACGAGTTGCTGAAAATGCCTGATTGTGGCTGGAGACTGATCACTAATCCCTTTCTCTTTCTCTGTCAGCGAAGGACAAGCAAAGAACAAGAGGAGTCGGGTTATGGTTCGGAGGAGAGGCCAGAATCGATCACTAAATAGCGTGAGGTGTGCGACGACAAATGTTGAGGTGGTGCTGAGTTTGAGAGGAGAGAGGTTCTTGATCATGAAAGAGAGAGAGAGAAGAAAAAGTGCAAGAGAGTTTTTGCGGTTTGGCCTAATTAATTTCTCTTCAAAATCAGTTTTCGGTTTGATTAGCAAAAATTTCTAGTTAGTTATTATGAATTTCAGCCAGTTTGGCTTAGTTTCTTCCCGTTTGATTTGGTTAATTTTGATTTTCTTGATTCCTCTGCATTATTCCTTAGGTTGGGTTTTGTTTTGAAGCACATATGGACTATCTTAATGGGTTTTAGTTTGAGTTTTTGATTCATAAAATATGCTTTAACTAATTTAGATAATTCGAGTGAAATAAAATTTTATTTTCGATTTATTTTAAACGCTTAAACTTTTAAATTAAATAAATCGAGATATTTCATTTAATATATATAGATAAATTGAGACTTAATTTTTACAATATAACAATTTTGAATGAATTGTAAATCAATATGAATATGCTTTACCAATAAAGTAAGAGTAGATTAGTTGAAAACCCAAGTCCAAACTGAGTCATACCAATGAAAGAACTAGAGAAACCAAAGAAATCAATTAAAACTAAACCAAACTTTCTCGAATCGAATTGAAATCACTTAAAACTGAAAGAAAAGCCTTAAATAAAATATTTCTCCTCTCTTACGCGATTTATAGCTCTCGCTCATATCACGACACAACTCGCTCTCCTCCATTGTTGGTGACCAGTGATTGGGAAGTTAACTCAAGACGCTGCCTAGTCATCGACCTCAGTCTTGTGGTATTGTTAAAGCTACGAATCCTCAGTCATTTCACCCTTTTTGCTCTGATTAAACAAAAAAAAAAAAAAAAGAATGGAAGGAACCGTAGAAAATCACAACCTTGCGGCTCTGGCAAAAATCACCACCTTCAGTGAATGCCAACTGAAAATGTTAGTAAAGAATAATTTTTGTCTTCGTTTTATGAATTTAGACATGTCTTTAGCAAGAGATTATATATTAGTAATATATTCAGATACATCTTAGTAAGGGATTTAGCAACAGAATAAACACAAAATGGTAGCAAATTTGGTTTCCAAAGAGACATGTTTTTTAGCAGTGGATTGGATTCAAATTAGTAACAAAAATATCAATTGTTAAATTAGCAACGGATTGCTAATATGTGACTAATTATTATAAAATGACATATTAAAAAGAAATCAAAATTAATATCACTAAATACATAAATTCACCTTTAAATTTTATAGATAATTTATTGTGCATTTAAACTTGTAAATTTTAGTAATATTACACATCGTTCAATACTAATATCAATATTTTTTTATGCTTTTTGATTTTTATTTGTAAATTATTGGCTGGATATGTAGTTAGTATGATTTTTGGAATAATTTTATGAATTTTAACCTCTTAATGAGTGTCTAATTAATCTAAATTTGTAAATTAAAGAGTTCAATAAAATAATTTTAAAAATATTGAAGTATTTAATAGGTGTAGTTTTATAATTGAAGTGTTTGATGGGTAAAAAAGTTTAGGGGTTACTTTATGTATTTGGCCAAATTAATGTGTGTAACTCAAAATTTAATAGAAAACAATCAATTAACTTACCCATTCATAACCTGACATTTTGCAGTCCCTTAATAAAGAAACCAAACTATTGCGTAACCTCTAACCCAAACACTCCCCAACTTTTTTATTTTTCCTTTTTTACAATGCATACTATCTTTCCTAAATCCAGCGATCAAAATCTACTTTAACCTACAATCCTTTCATCTCAACCGTTACAAACTCTTAATTGTTTTTATCACATTCCATTTGTCTTCTTTGCTCATTCTCCTTTATTTGTTCATATATAAATCCTGTGTTCTCCTTCTCTTTCTCTTTCTCTTTCATTAACTCCTCAATCTTTCTTCAGCCTCCATTGTTAACCCTCTCATTTCTTGCTAATAGGTAAATGACAACAATATCTCATTGCGTTTTAAATATAATATTCAGTAGCTGATCAAGTGTATATATAATTAAACAGGAAAAAAAATGCAGCTGGTACCAACATGGCTAGAATCTTTGTTGTCAACTTCATTCTTCAACAATTGCCTCAGCCATCAAGATTCTTCGCGTAACGAATGCAATATGTTTTGCCTCGATTGCGAGCACGATGCGTTTTGCTTTTACTGTCGATCTTCTAGACATAAAGATCATTTTGTTATTCAAGTACTTATGATTTTTCTTTTTCTTTTTCTTTTATTAAACGTTTTCTTGTTTTTTTTAGAAAAATAAATTAATTATTTTGCAGATAAGAAGATCATCGTATCATGATGTTGTTAGGGTTGCAGAGATTGAGGATGTTTTGGATGTCAGTGGAGTTCAAACTTACGTTATAAACAGTGCAAGGGTTGTTTTTCTAAATGAGAGACCACAACCTAAGACGAGTACGAGCAAAGGAGGAGTTTCTCATGTATGTGAAACATGTGCAAGAAATCTTTTGGACCCTTTTCGCTTCTGTTCTCTTGGATGCAAGGTTAGTTACATTGATATTAATGTTTTAATTTTTTAATTTTCTCTTAAATTAATTTGCATTAATGTTAATTACATTGATATATACTACGTACCATTACCGGGCGTATGAACTCACGTATATGGAGATAAAAGTGGCGCGGGTTATTATGGACCCAAGCCGCAAAAATCTAATCAATTATAAACCGAGTTTAAAATAATAATATTTATGATTTGCTTGGGGCATGGAACTATCCTGGCAAGAAATTTCCCCCATGTCAATAGTGGCATGTGTTTGAGTTTTTTTCCTAATCTAAATATTAGCATTTAATTCATTACTACATTCAATAATTGAATATTGTAGGGAAAAATAAATTTTCAAAATTTGGAGGGGCAAAATAATATTTTTTTTAAAAAAAATTTACTTTTATTTGTAATAAATGAATTTCATAAAATTTTGTACTTTATTTAAAAATTAGATTTTAATTCTAAAAATTTAAATATATCAAATTGAACATAGTTACATCAAATTTCATAAAAATAAATAGAATTTTTAAATGAATTTCATAAAATTAAGTAATTCAACTTTTTATGAGAAAACTACCATCTCCTTCTATAAAAAAAACCCCTCAAAATTTTTATTTGTTCAAATATAAAAATAAATCGCAAATATGTTCCACGTAATAAATGCCCAAGTTTTATTTTGATCCCAATTCCAATATGATCCCCACGCTATAAAGTTAATTTTCAAATTTTTTATTTATTTAACTTATTTATTTTATATAATTCACTTTTAGTATTATTTTTTACAATTGAAAAGAGAGATTCAAATTAAATACACATTTATTACTAAATTAAATACAATAACTTTATTAATATTCGGGTAGGGGCCACCCTTCTTTACCTCCTTATTTTCAATTTTTTATAAATCTCATTCACCTAAGAAGTAATTTTTATTTTATAGTTTCCACAAATATTCCCCACATTCTATTGGGTACGGCAATGGCACTAATCTCATTTAGGTTCTATAAGTGTCTCTCTCCATCTAAAATGTAAATTTTGAATGTACAAATAAATGATAGGTTTACATTTTGAGGATTATAACTTATATAACCATAAAGAAAAACTAATGTTTATACAAGAAAAGTATATATATATATATATATATGATTTTTTTTTTTTTTGGAACTTTTTCATAATAGGAACTTGAGCAGTAGGCTAGTATAATGAATATGTAGATATAAAATAAATATTTTTTTTTCCTGATGAATGAATGCTCTTCTCTTATTCTTGTCACATAAGATTCTTGGTGATGACACATGAGATTATAATGTCACATAGGACTTTTAAATTTTGATAGTATCACATAAAATTTAATTATTAGTTATATTGTTATATAAATATTGATATTAATTATCATTCAACTAGCATAATTAATACATATTAGTAAATAATTATAGTTATTATAATGTTGTAACCTACCTTTCTCGATTAAAAATTACATAATATTGGTCTCAAGCATAATTCAATTATCATATTAATATATATTAAATAATTGAAATTATTATAACTTATTTTCTAATTGAAAATTATCATAATTTTGATGTGAATTATTTTATTAATATGTATTATAACTTATTTTTTAAATTAATATTATTATAATCAATCATAATTATCATTTATTATTGTGAATGAAAATTTTATATTTAGAAAAATGATAGAGAAGGTTAATGGTGAAAATATTTATCAATAGTTTTATTAATGATGAATATCCGAACATTTCAGTATTTATTTGTCTTAAAATTGTTAGTTGTCTTTATTAGTTTTAATGATAATATATTGAATTATTATTAATCACTTATTATTAGACTATAAATATAGATAGCTCTTTGAGGTATGATAAAATCAATTTTTATTTTTTTATAATTTCAATAATTTTTATACAATTTTTTTTTTTTACATTGTTATATTTTTTTTTCTTTTTTAGTACTCTATCAAATTAGAAAAAGTTTGAAAAATTAAAAAAGAAAATAATTTATATGAAATTATCATTAAGAATTATATATGTACGTTTATGATTGAATTTATATTATCCATTTTATTTTATTATTTTTAATATCGCCTAAGAATATTTATTAATGAAAAAATAAATTAAAATCAATGATTCCTTTCCTTTTAGTTTTAGTATAGATATTAATTTTTACATAGTTAGTCTAATGTTTTGAATTTGAAATAAATGTCCTTTAATTTAAATATTTTTCAACAAAAATTAATAAATATGAAATTGAAAATATTTACTGTGCATAGTTGAATTAATAACTTGAACATGAATTGTAATTATGTTTAAAATAGTCTCGTATTGATTTCTTGACATGTAATTTGAATAATTACAGGTTGAAGCAATAAAGAAAAATGGGGATGCAAACTTTAACTTAACCACAAAGGAGGAAGTGGAAGAGGAAGTGAAAGTGGAAGTGGAGGAAAGAAGCTTAGAATCAAAGAAAGAAGAAGAAGAAGAATTGCCCGTAGCAAGCCATCAAGACTTGTGTGGAAATAGAAGAAGCACGTCTTCTAATAATTCCAATTCAAGAAGAAGGAGAAAAGGCATTCCTCGTAGAGCACCTTTTGCCTCCTAGTAATTAATTACTTTATATTAATTATTTAATTTTGTAAGTCCAGCTCACTCCTCACGTGGGGAGTTATTACTTAGACAAAATGTCCAAAACAGGAGATTTATTTTTTAATTATTATTATTAAGGTTTTTTTTAAAAGGTTTAAGGGATTATTTAAAAGAAATTACTAGTTAATTAATATTATAGGAGTGTAGGTTATATTTTTCTTTCCTTTTTTTTTAGTTATATATTTTTATACTTTAATGCTGTAGTATTAAAGTTTGAGATATAACATACGAACTCCGACTCAATTGGCAATACAGACTGAACATGTGAAAAGAACTCTTGGATTCAATTTCCACTAAATACACCTGCAAAAAGAGAGGAAGTGGAAACTTTAACTGCGACTAAACCTTAAAATCAAATTAAGTGGTCCCTGATAACATAATTCAAATGCCAGTAGTTTAAAAAAAAGTTTGATAAAATGAAAATGTGACGTTTTATTTTATATAAAGAAACCAACAACTCAGTGTTTTTTTTTTTTTTTCCAATTGCTTGATAATGAGATAACATTGTATTCATTAATTATTTATTTAAAGCTGCATACATCTTTCAAAGCAATTAAAGTATATTTTTTGCCTAATAGCTAAATATAATAAAAATATCCAAATATGCTTGTCCTTTATAGAATAAAGAAAAACTATAATTGCAAAATATCTAAGTGAAAATTTTATATGTTTTTTATAATTCAACGAGTCTATGTTAAAAGATATTTTTACATGTATCTATCAATAAATTTTTACTTCATTTTATACCCACCTCGAATGTTTTGATGTGTATTTTGAACTTGCCATCACTAATTTGATTTTTTAGGCTTTACGCTTTGATAGTGATGATCACTTGCCCTTCTATTTGAGTCATTGACAATATATGTCAGATGATTTTACAATAGATTCAGATTTAAATCTTTTACTTTAATACTAAAAAAAAAAAAAGGTCAAATTTGAACTGACCAAAACTTAAGTCAACTTGTTTGCACCTCTAATTTGGCGCCTATGAATAAAATAAATTATGATAATATTATATAAATAAATCCAAATTTAAGATAAAACCCAACTGAAATTTTGAGCTTTACCGGATACCCAGCCCAATTTGAATAAGAACTCATTTCATAAACCCAGTCAACTGGGCCCTGGCCCACATTTTTTCCAAGGTACTTCGTGGGCGAGTCCTTGAAATGCTATTTCTATTATTATTAATTTTTTCCTATTTGTAGCAATATTTTGAGTTTTTGACTGTGACTTAACATAATTTTTAGATAAATTTAAATTCAAGTGACGAAAGTCTAATTGAATAATTAATCTAAGTTAGAGTCTAATTGAATTATTAAATTTATAAAAAAATTGAATGAATTAATTAATTTAGACTCAATGGTAATGAAGTCATTTTCTAAATATAAATTTGCAAATTCACGTGAAAAAAAATATTTTCTTGATTGTTCCATGCTAAAAAACGAAATAATAATGCAGTTAGAGGCATTCTAGTTATTTTTAGTCCATATCACGTTTTTCTTTTGGTAAAAATACTGCAAGAGTAAATAGGAAAAAATATATTTTTTTTTTGGTCGCTCACCACAATCGATTAAGATATGCTATTTCTTTTAAATAGATTTGCATACAAACTCCCAATATTAGTGATTATGGGTTTCAAATGAGCTGATAGTTGATTTTAAAAATGGGTTAATTTGAAAATATTTGTGAATTGGTAAATTGTAATTGGAAACAAGTCTTTTCAAATCATCAACCCTAGAAAAATAAGTTAACCAATCTGCAGTCCGTAGTTGACTTATCCTTACTACAACACGCTAAATTAATTATAAGGAAAGGCGAAATTAATTTTTAAATATCAAAATGATGCATGATCTAAATGGCTAAAGTCGATGCCTTTGAACTTTTTGGTCCCAGTTCACATTTTTATTTCTTTATTGATTACTAATTTACAAATTTCAAGTTCTGCTCTTTATGGATTGGACCGTCTTTGATGAACTTTAATATAATATATATATATATATATATATATAGTGTTGGTGTTAAGTGAATTGCAATGAAGATATGTGAAATTCTGAAAAGAAACAAAAAAAGAAGGAAATTGCTAGATACCGCTGCCTCTCCCTGTTCTTTGGTCTTAGTGCAGAGATACATACAGACAATGTCCTTCCTTGAAGTTCAGCGAACACTTTCATTTATAGACAGACATATAATAAAAATATTATATGATATATTCATGGAATGCTCCACGTCCATGTTGAAATCTAGTCGATGAGAGGTGTAAAACTCTTGTTCTGCAATGACCAATCACATGAAGGAATTGTTCCCCAACAGCCCTTTAGCAAAACCCATAACCTAATAAATAGGCACACAAGATTTGAGACAGTAAGTTGTTATTGGAGAATGTAGGTTAAGAATAGTAAGACCATGTGCACTGGATTTGGTCTTAGAGAATTCTTGGTCACCTTCCAATGTCAAATAATGGTGGAAGTCGAAAAGGGTATCCTATGCATGTAGTATAAATACAGACAAGCAAGGAAGAGGGTATGACATGACAGGTGAAGAGAGAGAAGATAAGGGAAAAACAAAGAAAGAGTGAGACATACACTAAGGTTTTTCATGGGATGCTCAAGAGGCAGACTTGGTCATCACCCAATTTTTATTTTTATATATTTTTCTTTTTGATTATATATATATATATAATAGACATAAGCACATGGTCCTCAATGTCTTAAACAAATTATAGAGTATAGAAAACATTTGGATTGTTTTTCGAATTTATTTAGATAGGATTCTAATAACATCATTGTCTCTTTCATATATATAGTTGCTGGTAGAAAATAAAAGTAATATATACAACTTACTTTTATTTAATTATTTTTTGCTAAACGGTGCCTAGCACTGTCAGTGAATATTTACAGTTTTTTCATCCATTTTGAGCCTATCACAAATTATTTTCTAAATATATAATCACATCAAAATGTTTTGAGAGTCACCAAATATTAATATTTGAGGCTCTTAGTTTGTAACCAATCCAAATTTCATTCGTTCTCTAGCTTTATGTTACCTCATATATTGGTAGCTTGATTGATGAATGAATGGCCTTTCATTCTCAAGACTAGGTAGCCTTAAGGAGAAGGAAAACTAGGGCAAAAGTTAAAGTCACAGCATGTGTAAATGTCAACCAGAATGTTAATTAATTCACAGCCATTAATTATAAGTTTAGTGCACAAACTAGTCAAGAGGTTAGGATGAGCAAATTTTATATAAGGGTTTAAGATTTAGAATTCCCAAACATAAAAACATATATAAACCAAAAAAAGAAAATTTGTTTCCAACATTATGAATTAGTGAGTTTAAATTCTTATATAATAATTAGCTCTAAAATGCGATTAATGGGTTAATAATTAAGTATTTATCTTATATTATGTAGGAGGTTAAAGTAAATCTTGTTTAGTAAATTAAAATGTTTTTATTGCTTATTATATAAAATTCATATGTTGGAAATTTAAATAAATATGGCAAATAAGAAGTCCATTGGACATTCATTTTATAGAGTGACTGGCTGTCATGCTTGTTTGTTTCAACACATACTAAGGAAAGGTATATTTGTGGAAACAAAATAATATAAAGAAAGAATAAATGTAGTGAAGAAATATATATAAGGAGGTGCAAATTGTAGTACACATAATTTTCAAAAGATAAGAAAGAAAGAAAGAAAGAGAAAATACTCGAGGAAATACAAAATTGTCAAAACTCTCTCTCTCTCTCTCTCTCTCTCTCAGCAAACTTCTTCCATTACAAGTTTCCCTACCAAAAGTCTTTTCCATGTCAAAAGATCACAAACCCCATCAAAATCTACCAAAACCTAAAGAATCTTTAGTATTACAAACTCTGAAACAGGAAGAAGAAGACGATGGTGATCAAGAAACAGTATCAAATGAGCAAGAAGAGTGCAAGACACCAACTTCAAGTGATCAAAAGATAACAGTTGCTAGAAGTTGCCCACCAACACCAAGAAAGAAGAAACCAGAACCACAGTTAATGTTTCTGCATAATAAAAGAAATTTGCATGAGAAGGATTTCTTTGAAGATACTCATAGAGATGAGGTCGACTCTTTCTTTCGGTCAAGCTTCGAATTGGCTGGAATCGAATTCATTAATGAATCTTGCCGACCCACCAAGAAGAGAAGATGTAGAAGTTATTGAACATCAAAGTAATTAGCTTCCCTCTCTTTAATTATGTGTAGTTAATTGATATTTTAGATTTTAATACTATTTCTTAATTATGTATGAATTAAATTATGATAAGTCTAGCTAGCTAACACCTTTTCTTTTATCTATTTGTTATAGTTGTGATCTTTAATTAGTTACAAATGGATTGATCATGATCGATCTTACCCATTTTTATGATCATCTTGTATATAGAGAATCAATTAAAGAATCTTAGTTTTCTCTTCTAATATAATCCCTCACACAAACCTACTGTTGCCTTTGCTTCTTGTGGTAGTACAATATTCTTTTTTCCGTTCTGTTGCCCCTTTCCATTTTTATGTATTACAGAGTTGTTTTATTTTCTTTCGATACTCAAAGGAAGGATTTTAGTGCAACAAGAGGGAGAAGAGGGCTTAAGTTCATGAAGGTTTAACCATTTGATATGGAGAAAAATATATATACATACATGTTATTCTTGGATCTTGAATAGCATCTTTTGGATTGGAATATTCATTAAGGTTTAACCATCTGCGTATTTCTTTAGTTTTTTTACAGTTTCAGAATTCCATAATCTTACATCTGAGTTCAGTACTATCAAATCAAAATTCATCTGTATACTTGTTTCATTTCTATATTTATTTTATGAATATAAATACGTGTTTGGTAGCTAATTAATGCCCTCATGATATTTATGGGTTCTTGAGTGAAAAATGAGTTCTTGTGATAGGTTCTTGAGTGAACTTAGATCTATTGAGTGAAAAATGAATACCCTCATGATATATATGGGTTCTTGGGATAGGCTGTATATTAGAAAATTTGAAAATCAAATTCAAAAATTTGAAATGGGCGAATCGCTTGATATAGTAATATATAATGCCAATTAATTTTTTGGTAGCTAATTAATGCGACTAGCTCATAAATGGTGTAAACAATTTATGCCAAATCAAATAAGCTCAATAATATTAAGCAATATTTTTATTTATTAAATTATTTTATTTCACTCAAAGCACATTATTAAATTTTCGCACATCAAAGCATAATTTAGTGGTGAGTGCAGATATAACGGGACAATAGATCTAAGTTCGAATTTCCTTCTTTTAGTATTCAAACAAAAAAATCTTCAATGGGATCTTAATTAGCTAAGAGCATTATTTATGTTGGATGAAGAAAATTAAATTTTTCAAAAAATATTTGAATGTTGGATCAACAAAAATTATTCAATAAATTGAATTTCTCCTAATGAGATTTGTCATGAAAAGCATTCAACGTTTTCCATCCCAATTCTTCACTGAAAGCAGTAAAATTAGATGGAGTTTCTGTCAATAAAGGTTAGAACTCTAATTTGGTTTATTAAAAAGCGGAATTTATATATTTCATTTAAAATTAGTTTATAATATATTTTTTTTATGTGTTTGTAAAATTGAAAAGCAGATTGATTTTTGCAAGTTTAGTGTGTGTATATATATATAAATTAATAGTTTAGAAGTTCAAAATTTAATATTTTGCTGGAGTACTAAAATCTTAGCCATACAAAATCAAATTAATTAAATAATAATTAGAATTAAAATTTGAAAAGTTCAATTTAAAAATATTTATTTTTCATAAATATATAGTATGCTTTATCTGTATTTTTCTTTATATACAACAAAGTTTGTTTGAAGAGTGATTGTCCTTTGGACCATTTACATCCCAAACAATAAAATTATAAAAGAGCCTATGCACATCTATTAATTAAGCAGATAAGAAATTTGAGATTATGTTGATATCTTTCATGAAAATATACCCTAAAATCAAAATAGAAACCAATAAGAAGACAAAAAAAATCAACTACTAATTACCTGAGAATCAAAATTATTGATAGTCTTGGAGATGAGTTTGTGAAATTGCAAGAAGATGAAACTGGCAGAAGGAGTAGAAAAGATATTTGTAATAATAAAATTGTGATTCCTTAATGAAAAGGGAAAACAATCTAACCGTTTTAATAATTAAAAATAATAAAAATTAAAGGGGTAATTTACTATTTAAAAAAGATAATTTATATTAAAATACTAAGAGTAAAAAGAGTAATTGAATATTTAAAAAGTTAATTTACTAAGGATAATAATAAATAGTGTAAATCTTTAATAGAAAAAAAACCTCACCGCCTTAATAATTAAAAATACTAAGAGTAAAATGGGTAATTTACTGTTTAAAAAGATATTTACATAAAAATACAAAGAGTAAAAGAGGTAATCCACTGTTTAAAAAGATAGTTTATCATTTAAATAGTTAATTCACTGTTTCATAAACAGTGAGTAAAGGTACTGTGTTGATTTACTATTTAAAAAGGTGATTCACTATTACTATGAACAGTGAATATTAATTGCATTTTAGCCTATATATAATATAAATTTCACTTCTCATAGAAAAAAGGAAGGGTAAAGTGGAAATAACATTAAAACAGTCTGGTTAAAGTGGAATTTCACTATTTATAGAATAATGAATTTTGATTGCATTTTAATATATATATATATATATATATATATAATTTTTTACTTACGGGCTGTGATTCAATTGACAGTGCACTGAGCATATGAAAGAATATGAATAGTCTTAACTGTAACTAAATTCAAATCAAATTAGTTGATCTTTAATAATAGAATCTGAACGTTGATAGATTAAAATTGGGTCCAAAGCATTATTACTATAAGAGGTACCCTTTTCTTTTATATTTCTAGCACAATTAGTCCAAGCAATAAGTCTTATGTTTTAGTTGATTTTTATCGTATTGTTTAACTTGAAATTATTGGCAATTTGTGCTTGGATTATTGTTTCTAGATTTTAAATTTTATTAATTCATTTGGTTAAAATGTGAATCACTTTCTATTTTCCATTCTTTCATCAACATCAGTTCAATGTTGCTTTTCATTTTCCATTCTTTTTAGCAAAATTTTTCTAATTATTAAAAAAAATATACCAAAAACCTATAGTCGAAAAGTAATATTATCTTCTTTTTTTTTATGTGCAATGAACCGTTACCATTTGTTTGGATGGGATTTTATTTTATCCAGAAAAGAGAATAGTTACAGAAAGTACCCTGAAAATGAATTCTCTTTTATTTGAAAAATGAGAAGAAAACAATGAAGTAAAATTTAATTTATTTTCTGTTTAGTTTATATATAATTTATTTTCTTTCCTTCGTTATGTTTAAATGCAAGAATGAAAAATAATAATGAAAAGAAAATTAATATTTTCTCGTTATTTACATTCTTCCACTAATTTACTTCCTCTTCTTCTTAAGCAAAACCTAATAATGTATATAAAGAAAAAGCGAATAGTAACTATTTGGCAGTGATCCTGTGAGAATGGTGTAGTTTAGTACGAATTGACGGGTGAGGAGCATTCTGAATTTGTATGTAGTCTTGCAATGGCTATGAACTATGAAGTGATGTCCATTCCTACAATTTACCTTCTCAACGCTAATTAATTAATCAAATGTCTCTTTCTATCTGTGCTTTTATGCTTTGTCTCAATCTCAATTACCAACAAAATAAAAGAAAAATTCCAAATAAATAAATAAAATGAAAAGGAATGAGAAAACTAAAATGGTAGATTGTTTTTTTCTTGGCATGAAGGAAAGGATAATTACTTTACACTTAAAAATGGTTGCTTAGTAGGTCTTTTCCAAATTATTCTATTATAATATTTGTAGAGATCATTGAGATTTGGCAATGATAACTGTATTTTTTTTCTCCTAACATTTTTTCCACAAATTTAAATTTTAAATATCTTTAATTTCTTTTGTTGCATTACGAATAAATAAATTAAATTTGAATTTCGTCTACGGAGAAATGAGTCAAATTCTTTAAATTAGAGATTAAGTGTTTGATCATTGTAATAGTTTTTGTCTTCTGCCCTTCTCTCATCTTTTGTTGCTTACTATCAGTAAATTATCATATAAAGCTTGATTATGAAAATCAACATAGAATCAGTCTTAAAAAAAGAAAAAAAATCAACAATTGAAAGTTAGACACCAATCTAGGCACAATAGCTGTTTTAGCCCAATCAATCCAATCCACTCAATCGTCTAAGTTTATTCTGTCAAACTGGAACTCAAAGGATTCGCAGCCATGGCAGTCAAGAGCATGGTCTGATGTTTTGAAACAAGTTTACATTAATCTCCACTTACTCCATCCACAACCACTGCCTTCACCCATCGGATCTCCACCCGCGAAAGTCTCTACCTGACTTTGAACATGAACCCAAATTTGAATTCCAGCTCCCAAAAGATCATATAACACCATAGCAGCAAATAGAAAGAAAAGTAGTTCAAAAAGAAGAGAGTTAATAAATTTTATAAAACCTGAGGGATGGAATAATTATTTGGATAAAAGTTAAATGGAAAAAGAGGGGAAGGAACAGAGGATGTTTGAGGGTGAGGAAGTTTCTTTGGATGCCATATGGATTTATATATAAATGGTAGAAGCATGCATGACCAATTAATTAATTGCAAAATAGCATATATTTTTGAAATATTGTCACAGAGAATATGACTCAATCTCTTGTTTTGGAAAGGATATATATTCCTGCCTCGAGGAAGAACATTGTCATTTTGTATCCAATCTCTTTTTTGTACGATCACCAAGCTACAGTTTCAGAACCACTCCTGACCTCAGAATCAGGTTTCTCATTTATTCAAAAAGACATCAAATAAAATATTTCCAAGTCTATTCATGTGACTGGTTTAACTTATTCTCCCCTCTATGTTTGGTTTTCTTAAGCTTTACTTACTCTCTTTCATAAAATAAAACGATTCTTTGCACGTTGATTATGATCAATGTGTAATGGAATATTCGTAATTATTTGGTAATTGCAATCATAATATAATAAGGTTATGCGTCGTTTCCTATTATTTATGGGATTAAACATTTGTTAAGAAAAAAAATAATAGACAAAAATAATGAATAATGGTTAACTTCATTTTTATAGTTATTTTCAACATTTGTGTTTGGATATTATACATTGCATTCCTTCGAAATTTTGAATATTTACAATAAAAATAAAAAATTAAATAGATTACTTATTTTAAAAAATAAAAATAAATAATAAATGCACGATAAAATTAAACTTTCACCGACTTCTTCTATTGCTCCTTTGCAATAAATGCCATTAATTAACACCAAAACAAACTTTACTTCTTTGCCAGCACAACTGCTACTCACGTTTTCAGAAGTACAAAATAGAGGAGGAAAAAAAAACAAAATTCAATTTTTTTATATATAGTTATGAATATTACTTTTAATGTTATTGATTTCCTTTATAAAAATGTGTGATTTTATGTATATATTTATATTGTGGTTACAGTGCAGCAAAAAAAATGTTGAGATTGATTTTATTAAATAAAATACTTTTTTACTTTAATTAAAAAATTATTGTTCCTAAATAATAAGAAATTGAACCAAAGTCCATGTAACTGCTGAACTTGCCAAAAAATCAATAATTCAATACAGAAGTTGCCATATTCTTCACGACTAAAATGTCCACAACCAATCGTTTGGTAGATAATTATTTCCTTTTTCTTTTTGGGCTGCCAATCACGTCGTGCTATAAAACGGACAACTTGACACACTCTGTATGCATATGGGCCCCTAGAAAATTGTCTATCTACCGAAGCTGATTGATTCCGTGGCCCAAAACTTCCTTTTCTTTTTATTTTTTTCAAGACGCAGCCGTAAATTAATCCACGAGTATTTGTAGATCCATAATTTTAAATTCATCATAAGAATTATTAGAAGTGCAATTCATTGATATAATGTACAAATTCAGGGTCTTCATATATCACTAAAAGATGAAATATTTTCTTATCCTTTTCAATTTCACCATTAGAAACTTGTGATTAATGTAGGAGGGAAAATTATTAATTTTATTCTTATGAGTGTGTTGATGGGTCGGCCCAAACCCAAAAGTAAAGCTCGAGTAAACGGGCTTTAGCCGCAAAGCTTTGGAGCACGTTGGGCAAACAATGTTTCAGAAATTTCTTAGTGTTTTGAATCTATTTATTACATTATTTGATAATGTCTATTTGTAACAACTTTTAGAAGGTAAGAGGCATTTTGTTATATTTTTATCTAACATTAAATTCCATAATATTTAGCATTTTATATTTAATTTTTTAATGCTCTTATTAATTGACTTTTTTTTTTTTTCCTATTCTTAAGACGTAAAATTTAGATATTCTACTTGTTATAATTTTCATTTGAGTTTAGTACTTATTATTTTTCAAATTTCAAAGAAATATATATATCATTCTAATTATTTTATTTTATTATTTCTTATTGTCTTAAAATTAAGACAATAAGCATATTGTCAAATTTAAATAAAAATTACAAAAAAATAGTTTTTTCTCGTCTTTTCATTTCAATTTATAAGAAATAATCTTTTATTATAGAAAAAATTGAAATAAACACAAAAAAAATGCTAATCATTTAGGATATATATGTATCTAAAATTTTTTTTAATTAATGATTTCATATCAGTTCTATGGCCATGATTTAAAATTTTAAGTCAAACATCTTAAAATTTTTTTTTGGTCATTTTAATTGTAACAGCTAATTAAATATATATTTTTATCAAATATTTTTACTTTAAATTAACTAAATAAATAACAATTACTCATTGATCTATTGTCAGACTATATATACACTTATCGTCACGCTATGTCTTGGTATGTAATATTATATATATTTAGAATACGGTATAATTTTGTATAATTTGATATAGTATTATAAATATTTTAAAAGAATAAAATTTTGGTATAATTAAATAAAGTTTTGGTATAAATAATACTCCCTCCACCGCATTTTATTTATTTATTATTTTTTAAAAATATTTTAAAATGTTTGTAAGGTTTCTAAATATATATATTTAAATAATTATTTTTTTAAATAATATTTATAAATAAAGAACTTTAAGGGTAAAAAAATAAAATAATTTTTATTAATTAAATTCATAACATATGTGTTGTTTTATTAAACCATACAAATAAAAGAAGCCGAAGGATTAATACTTTTGTTGTTTTGTCACCTTGTTGCTAAAGAAATTATGGAGATTCAAAATACCAAAAATTGATATGTGCCGATTTAATTGGCGATTTAAAAGTATTGACAAACCCATGTAATAATAAATAAATAAAATTTTAATTATTGTAATTATTCAATATCATATATATAAATTTGTAAATACATTAATTAATACACGTGAATATAATTTCTTATTCAAAAGGCGTTTAAAATTTTATTTTCATTATTAATTTAAAAAAATTTGTAATTTCTTCTTTAATTGTAATTAAATATCTTGTTGTATTATAAAAGGTAACAATGGAAATAAAATCGATAAAAAATTTAAAAAATGTGAAATTGTAACAGTATGTAAAATTCAAATATATATATATATTTTTTTACGCTAATACAGTAAAGAAGAAAGTTAGTTTAGTTTCTCTTGTGGATTAGAGCGTTACAGAAGGTACATTTAGGCGCTTCAAACGATGAATAGTCAGTCTCACTGGAAATTTTAGCCACAGTATGAATCTTTAAATTATTGGCATTAAATTCTAAATGTTATGATTGATATTATATTAATAAATATTATAATTAATTATAATAATATTTTAATTCAATAAAAATATTAAATATTATTTTAAAATTAAATACTATTTCAAACACGGTTGCGCAGAATAATTAATAATGCATGCGCTGACATGGTGATGAGACCTTCGATATTCGAGAAATTTACACATGATAATTTTTTTTTACCAAGGAAATAAATTTTTCATCGTTTGAGAAATAAGAAGAAAATAATAAAAAAAAATAAAAATGAACTTACTTTTCAGTCGGGTTTATCTTGATCAACAGTAACATAAAGTGTTGACATAAAGAATAATATTTTTATTGTTTTATCACCTTGTTGCTAAAGAGATTATGGAGATTCAAGCTGCAAACTCTGGCAACTTATTACACAAAAAGCCAAGTCAAAATTTGATATATCCAATTTAATAGTATTGACAAACTCATTTAACAATAAATAAATAAATAAATAATTTTTTATTTATTTTAAATTAATTATTAAAATTATTTTTTAAGTATTAAAGAGGAAAGATTTGGACATAAATCAGTGATTAAGTTTCATTAATTTCAATGTCGTATAAATACATTTATAAATAGATCACTTAATAAATGTGAATATAGTTTAATATTCAAAAACATTTAAAACTTTATTTTATTTTTAATTTTTTTAAAAAATTAATGAAAATATTTTTTTTATTTATAATCTCTTCTTTTATTGCAATTAAATATATTATATTATAAATAAAAGCGATAAAAAAATTAAAATAATATGAAATTGTAAAAGTATGTAAAATTCAAATAATATTATATATTATATGCTGTGCATTAAAAAAGAAAATTAGTTTAGTTTCTCTGAGAAGTGGATTAGAACGTTATAGAATGTACATTTAGGTTCTTTAAACGATGAAAATTCCCACTAGAAATTTCGGCTACAGTATAAATCTTTAAATTATTACTCATTTTTACCCCACGTAGCCATTAAATCTGAAAGCAGATAGACACCTGTCTCCCCACTTGTCCACCTCCACCGACTTCTCTCTCTCTCTCTCTCTATATATATATACATATAAGTTTTGTACAAACAAAGAGCTTCAAAATTGATTTTATAGAGGGGAATTAGGAAAATGGCTCCAAAGCGTTCAGGTAAGAAGAAGAGGGTAATAGGCACTGTGTTGAGGTCTACAAGAAAAATTATCAAAGAAACTGTGAAAGTTTCTGTTATTAAAGGAGACGCTCAAGAATATCAAAGTCAAGAAACTGAAGAAATTGCAGCTAATAAAGAACCTTTTATCAGAACCATTCCTGTTGAAGAAGGTGCGCATGACAGAGAAGATGAAGAAAATGATGAAGAAGAAGAAGAAGCCAATGAAATTTCTCAAGAAGACATTTCTTTAAAAGATCAAGAAGATTTTCCGAAGAAAGGCTCTACTTCTAGAGAAAATTTACAAGAACAAGAAGATTTATCCACCAAAGACACTACTGGTAAAGAAAATGTTCAAGAACAAGAAAGGCCGATCAAGAAAGAAGAAAAAGAAAAAACCCAACAAGAGAAAGGGCAAGAAAGGAAAAGGAGGAGGAAAGGAAGAGGAGTTGAGAGAGAAAGAGAGGGTTATAAAAGGTATGTGTTTAAGGTACTAAAGCAAGTGCATCCTGAGCTGAAGATATCATCAATGGCAATGAGTATTATAAATAGTTTACTGAAGGATATGTTTGAAAGAATTGTTCATGAAGCGGC
Organism: Jatropha podagrica; assembly: GCA_947857235.1. Lineage (NCBI taxonomy): Eukaryota > Viridiplantae > Streptophyta > Magnoliopsida > Malpighiales > Euphorbiaceae > Jatropha > Jatropha podagrica. Next base: position 18,489 of record CANUEP010290566.1, on the reverse strand, counting down.
AAAGCTTTCAGATTATATACACCGAACGACACTGTCGTCTAGGGAAATTCAGGATGCAGTTAAATTGGTTTTGCCTGGAGAACTTGGAAGACATGCTATTGCTGAAGGGTCTAAAGCTGTTACTAATTATATGTCTTACAAGGGAAAAAGGTCTAAGGCGTGATTTAATTATATGCATCATGAGACTAATGGGTAGGCTTAAGTCTGGAATTTTCTGGGTAGTTCTTAATTTGTCGTGTTTTTCTTGGGAATATAGGTTTTTATCGTACGTGGAATATTGTATATTTTTCTAGTTTTGTACTTTCTGTATATAAGTTTACATAAGTTTATTTATTTGCCTATCTATAAGGGGAGGAAGCAAACTAATAGTTGAAAATACTGAGGAATTCTACTGTTCATTTCTTTTTCCTTTTCACTTTATACTGTGAAAATGAGAGGGAGGAAGGAAAATTTTTTTATTGTAAATTAATAATTTTACCCTTTATATATTTAAAAAACTATATATATATATATATAGGATCTTTTTAATAAAATTTAATTTATAATTTTTACTTCTTTTGCCTTAATTATTTTGAAACAATCGAAAGTTTTATTTAAGAGTAAATATTCATTAAAAATATAAAAAAAAGCAAAAAATTTTTTATACGCCATAAATTAAAGCCTGTGGGAAGAAAACTAAGGAAAGAAATAAAAAAATAAATCAAACAAAAGTTGTTACGGCTGATAACAATTGTTAATTTTTTCCTCTCGTGTCTTTCTCTTCTTATCCCCTCTTCCTTCCTCTCCCTTCTTTTTTATCTCTATAGATTTGTCTATTAATCCTTTCCTTTCATTGTCTTAGTTTTATTTTGTTACTTGAAATCCAATCTCTTGAGATCTATCATTTTATTTTATTTTTTCTTTTTTTTGTATATTTTTTTAAGATGATTTCTTTTTACTCATACTCGACATGCAAAAAGTATTTGGTTGTTACTGTGACATTTTCAGCCACTGGATTAAACGGTTTAATTTTAGTGGATTTCTTAATATTTTCGTTTTTGTGTTTTTAGTTCTAGATTTGATTTACGATTCTTGGCATATTAAATTTTGGTAGTTTGTTTTTAGCAATTTTTTCTGCAAAAGTTTGAGTTTCAAGACTGTAGGACTTTGATTTTCCATTCCACCAAACGCAAAAAGATTTTCTGGATATGTAATTGTTTTTGTTATTTCAGTTACCTTTTTCATTATTTTAAATTGGAAATTTCTTTGAACAAGAAGAACAAGCTTTCTGAATCAATATGAGAAGTGAATCATTATTTTAAATTATCTTTTATAATTTTTTCCCTAATTTGGAGAGATTGTCAATTGGTAGGCTAGGAAGGAAAATACTTTAAATTTTCTTTCCACTCAAATTTTCTACCTTGAACTAAAGAAAGGAAAATGAGATTTCCAAGAAATTTTTCACCCTAATCTTCTATCATCCCTCATTCAAATAGAATGTTACAAAAATAGTTATGCAAACTGAATATTTACAAAAACGGTGTTCTGTTGAGTTTAGTAGGAAACAAATAGTTAAGGGTAGTTAGTTTTTTTAAATATCTAATGTGCCTCAATCCATTTAAAAGAGGTTTAGCGTAGCGAGAGGTCTTAATATTTTTATTTTAATTTAAATTTAAATTTATATTTTAATATTATATAGATAAAAAAATAAATATATAACGAGCATATTCAATATATAATACACGTTTTAAAAAAACTAATTAAATTAGATAGAAACGAGTTCAAATTATAAATAAATATGTATGCATACGTGATATTTAAAAAAACAATTAAAGGGTTTAAAATGAATGTAAACAATTTAAAATTCAGGGTCCCAGCTAGCTACCCTTCCGTCCCCATTTATATTTTTTAACACTTGATAACTTGAATTAGTAAAACTAACAATGGACTGTCACAAAGGAAAAAAAAAAAAAAGACTTGTATTACGTTATATCTATACTAAAAGTGGGACTGAGGTCAGTGAATTTAAAAATTATATTTTATATTAACGGGGTTTGAATAAGTTGTTTGACATTCTTCCCTTTTGAATAAAGTCGATGATTCAATTTTTATGAATGAAGTAAATACTCGCTTAGGGCACTTTATCTCTTTTTGGACTAACCAATGGACTCGAAATACTAATAGTTAAGAAAAATGAAAAATTATAATTTTATTCTTTGGTTTGATATAATTTCTAAAAATTATTTTTCAAATAAATACATATCAATAATGAAAAAAGAAAAGTATACTCTTCCTTAAAATTGAGAGTTTACATTACGAGAATAAAACGTTTGTTTTATGTAATGTTTTTTATTAATTAATTAACTTATTTATTTATTTTAAATTTATGACTTATAAAAATAGAGAAATAAAATTATATCATAGCATTATTTGCTTTATAATTTTCATTTATTGATTTGACTATATATTTTTTTTGTCTATCAACATCAAATTTGATTAAATTATAACATTTCCAGTTAAATAAGAGATTTATTTTTTATTATATATTAAGTTTCGAAAAGAGTGTTATTTTTAATAATATATATATTTTTTTCATTATTGAATTAATTTGTAACAAATATCATTTTAATTTAGTAAAAGATTTATATATCTCCTACAATAAGCAGATGACCTCTTGATAATTAAATATTTTTAATATTTTTTTATTATATTTTAAATATATTTGACTCGAAAGAAAATAGTGTTTATAAAACTAAAACTAGAACTATATATTTTTATTTTGAGTCACTTTTTGAGGTTTCAAGAACTTTTGTGTATGTATATATATTCATTTCTCTAATGCACTAAGTGAGTAACACTATCATTATTGCAAAAATAACTACTATTATCAATTTAAATCATTTACTCATTTTTTTCTTTATCCAGCAGTAAAAAAAAATTTATTATTGTTTTTCATTATAGTTATATGTAGATATTAATTTGAGATTAAGAGCAGAAGGTTAGAGATGAAATGATGATTTAATGTTCTTTTTGGACACTTATTAAAGTTTTAAAAATTTACATGTATAAATTAGGGACCGAATGATTAAGTATATGGATTGAGTTGAATTTTATTTTGAAACTACTTTATCATAAAAAAAATTCAATTGAGTATATAAAAAGTAACATTACAAGTAACTTATACGATAAAATCCAATACAAATTAAGTAATTGTATTTATTTTAATCTAAATAAAAATTTATACTTTGATATTATATAGATAAAAAAAAATCAAAAGAGTACAAATACATAACGAGCATAGTCAACATGCACCGCACGTTATAAAAAAGACTAGTATAAATAAATGGATAAAGAAAATATAAACAATTTAAAATATTTAGTTGAGTTGCCCATATATAGCGATGAGTAAAATACCGACCAAATTGAACTAAAAATGAAACTAATATTGTTCAATTCGATTGAGTTGGCTTACTCATACCAAGTTGATTTTTAGTTTACTTTGATTCAAATTAAAATTTCGAGGTTGTTTGGCTCGATTTGAAAGATCCAACCAATTAATCAAATCAAACTTATAAAAAAAAAAAAAAAAAGAAAGATTGAATCAATTGAACCGAACCAGTTCAGTCCGGTCAAATTAGATTTTCAGAATAACTCAGCTTTGATTTGATCAATTGCTCTCTTGTTTTCTTGCTTAAAAGTGAAAATATAACCATTAACTATTCCTTATTACAATAGTATATTGTAGGTTGGTTGAGTAATATTTGATGACAAGTTTCATATTTTTTAGCAAAGTTAAGAAACTCCGATTTCAACTAAACAGACAATTGGATTAGCAGTCAGCTGAAGTGTGCCGCATTGCAATTTTAACATAAAATTTACTTTTTACTTAGGAGTTAAAAATCTGGAGTCAACACTCTTCTTTAGAAAGAATTTTTTACTTGAATGATACGTAAACTGAGAATGAATATCTATTGAATTTTAAAATCAGAATTGGCTATTAATTGAAATAATATATGACTTCAATTTCTCTAAAAATAATTTATTAATAGAGTAAAAAAAATTTTACGCTCCACTGTCTAACAGTATAATTATTTAGAAAAGAAAAAAAGAGAAAACAGAGTTGGGTAGAAGCCCAATACAAGTAGCGAGGAGAGGATCCTTATCAGCTTAATTATTTTTTCAAAAACCGAGGCTGTTGTTCCAAATCAATAATGACAGCAATCGTCTACCTTGTAGCCTTTCTTCTTGCTAAGAACACAGGTAGCCTGCACGTTTTAACCATATTCTATTTCTACGTGGATCTTCTTATGTATGGACCCCATTTCTAGTGGTTGTTCATCAATCATCACCATCACCACCACCTCACCGCCCACCTTTATCCATCCCCCCCATTCCACTTATGTATCAATTTTTCGTTTTTATCTGTGTATTATTACTACTATTATTTTTCAGAATATTCTCCTTCGATACTGTTAAGCTTTATTTATGTCAAATTTTAAAATAATTTCAAAAATACAAAATTTTTTTATACATCTAGATTTAACTGATTTACAAATTTAATTAATTTCAGCTTACTCTTCAATAAATCGACTGATCTAAATTTATAATTTATAATTTGAATTTTAAAAATATATCGTTAAATACAAGCTCTCAATCAATATATATATAATTTGAGCAGCTTAATTACCACTAGTATAATAAATAAATAATTTGTCGGTGGTCACATATTAAAAAAAAGAGAACAAAAGAAAAAGAAATTATAAGCTTGTTGTATAATAACATCACGCACCCTGAACCTTCTCTTTTTTTCTTCTCCCTCACAATAGATACGAACTAGTCTACTTCTATCTCGTATCTGGCAATTGAATATGACCGATCACATACACATGCCTTCTCTTTTTACTACTCTTTCTTCCATCAAAACCCACAACCGCAAGTTGCAAATGCCATACAACGACATGTCGTTTCAACCCATCAACACCCCTCCTGACCACTCCGCCTCCGCCTCACCACCGCCAAAAACGCCAGCGCCGTCCTCAGAGTATTCAATTCCTCCCCCCTTTGACTCTTCCATGGCCTTAACTGTTCTGGTCCTCTTAACGGCTTTTTTCTTTATGGGCTTCTTCTCCATCTACCTCCGTCGGTTAGGCAACCCAACGCCTCCACGCCGTAGCCAGCCAAACGCCTCGAGCGACCGTCGATTAAGCACAGTGGCAGTGGCAGTGGCAACTTCACGTAAAGGGGTGGACGCAGAAGTTATTAAGTCACTGCCGGTATATGCTTACTACTATGGGGATACGAAGTACCAGACTGAGTGTCCGATTTGCTTAGGTGAGTTTGAGGAGAAAGAGACGCTTAAAATGATACCCTACTGTAAGCACGTGTTTCACTTGGAGTGTATTGACACGTGGCTCAAAATGCACGTGAATTGTCCTGTTTGTAGAGGGACCCAATTTTTTGATACAAGTAAAGGTAAGGGTAAGGGTAAGGGCAGCAGCGGCGGTGGCTATAGCGGCAGCGATTGCGGTGTTGGTTTGGACGGTGTTGAGGATCACGTTACGAACCAACAAGATGGAAGATCGACGGCGGAGATTAGTGAAACATGCGTACAAGTGGGGACCCCTCGGTAGCGTTAAGCGTTCAAGTTTTAGTAGAGTACTTGCAAGAACATCGGGTAAACGATGCGTGTGATTCGGCACGTGTAAATGTGTGAATATTTATTCTGTCGATTTTTTTTTTCCCCGTTTTTTTGCATTAATATGTACTTATTATTAGATAGTTACGTTTGTGATAATGATGGTTTAATGTTATAGATGAATCCTTGATTAGAGCGGAGCCTTCTAGCGAGCGTCTAATTGTCATTATCAGTGTAAGGATTAGTGTAATTGCAAAACCTACTCAGTAAGATAATCACAATAATAGTTGAAAATGACAATAAAAAAGCACAAGCCTACATTTTCGATATTGCAAAACCTGTTTAGGGGTTCTAGCTATTCAAGGTAATTTTTTTTTTCTTTTTTTCGTAAAAAGCTTTCCAAATAAAAATTAATAGCTTAAGAAAATGACCGAGTTTTTTTTTCCTTAAAATCCATTATTTTTACCATGCGGGCAGATGAGAAGCTTTGGTCATTTGAACTGTTTTATTTTATAAATTTGGAGAAATCGCGTTTGCAAGGATACGACATAATATACCTTACCTAAAAACAGGGTATGAAGATATTTCGACAAGAAGTTGCAACATCAGAGCCCCCCCCCCCCCCCCGCAATAGTTCCATTGTTAACCCTTTGCCGAGAATTGATGAATCACCAACTAAAAACCCTAGCAATAATATTCCTATCATCAAGTATAGCAATTTCACCGAAATCTACCAATAATAAGTCCTGTGAAAGGGAAATAACCAAGTAAACATTTCCATCTCGGTTTCCATGTCACCCAAACGTTCAGAAATAAAGCATGAAAAAAATTACAATTTCAAAAAATAAAATGATATCAGATCAACCAAGTTAAGCGAGTTGTACAAAATATCCTTTACAGGGTGTGTAAAAGGGAGTTGCTATATAACCCCACTTCTTGAACTGGGGATTTCTCAGGGGTTCAGGATACGAGTCATATGTCATAACCTTTGTACAAAGGGGGAGAAGGTTGCCTTCAAAAACTCTATTATGATCCTCCACTCAATATCTTTATTCACATCAAAATGATTAATTAAAGAAAGCCAGTTTTTTTTTTTTTTCAGTCAACCATACAATCAACACAACTAAAATCACGGCATCAGGAACCCAGGAAATAATAAATACCTGGGCCGGTCGGGCTATGTCTTTGTTAATCCAATTATCATTTCTTTCTATTTGCTGATCCTTTGAGTTTACTCCTTTTCGAACTTCAAAATTATAAAATAGAGTATGCGCGGATCACCTCAATTACGGGTGCCCTGCACATTGGACACTTGTCACCTTTTTGAACCAACTCATTTGCACATTTTGAACATGTGCACATGTGCCCACATCTGTAATGAGAAGTATACAAAAGAAAAAGGGGCAAAATGTAAGAATAAGCAATCATATATATGCCTCCCTGGCTTATGAATGCTACTAATCAATATTTAAGCAAGTCTATCTCTAAGCTCCAGAATTACCTGTACAGCAACGAATCTATATTACTACTGCAGCATATACAGCAAATTCCTTTCCTTACATGATCCCATTTAGATTTATCCTCCGGCAAACCATTGTCACACATCTCTGCCATAGAACAAGAGCATATTTTATGGTAAACCCAAAAAGCAGCAAATGAATCATAACAACAACAGAGTTCAGCGGGCATAAATTTTTAGGCCAATATTTATTGTAATTTTCAAGAGAAAATATCTTATGTCAAAAGGTTTACCCTGACACCAAAAATGTATCCAGTGCAAGTAGCGTGTATGGAAAAGGACATGCACATACTAAAAAGATGAAACTAAAAGTCTGGTAGCAGAAAAACACCCAAATCAGGGTTTCCCACAAGAAAAGTAATAGCATGAAGACTACGACTTCTCCCCAAAGCCAACTCAAGAAACATCATGATTCATGTGGCCCCATCATTAAGGAAAATATCCACTGACTCAGGGAAAGGGATTGACCGTTGAGATGGAAATATAATGAATAAAGAACTATTTCCCGGACAATGTCCCAAACATGTTATACATAGCTTGTTATAATGTGAAGAAGAAAAGAGAGAGAGAGAGAGAGAGGCAGCAGGAGCAGGCATCAAATTGTACACACCAGATGAACCAGCTGCGCGATTCAGGGCAGCAGAAACTTCTTGTCTTATTGACCTCTGCAGCTCAAGTTGCATGTCCATACAGGATTCCAGCATCCTCTGCATACTGTTCATCCTTTGTTGTAATCTAGCCATGTCAATCCTCAAATCATTAATGATATCCCACTCCTGCACAAAATCAAAAACACTTTTCAAGTGAAACTGAAACTCTATAACAGATTTCAACGTAAAAATTTCAATCCTCAGAGAGAAAGGAAGAATCAATGTCACTGACAAAAGGAATTCCCAGCATCAACTAAGAGGAGATAAACAAACATAACAATAGAGTTTTTAAATGTGTATGGGCCTGAATGAATTTGCTTCAAGTGACATATCTACAAAGATAGCAAATTTTCAAGTATAACTTATTAAGTCCATTTAGTATTTGATAGTGCAAATAAGCCAAATATAAAATTTCATAAGATAAGCACATTAACAGTTTTATTGTAACTACTGTTGCAAAAAGGAGTTTAACTTTCAAGAATCGTGGAGGAAAAATAAACCCACAATTCCAAAGCGCTGATGCATGTCATGTTGTGGCCAAGTAAAATTTCGCGTATCCTGGTCCCAGAGCTGCTGTACGGGCGGAAGTGATGAGGAAGGCAGAGTAATTGGAGGGCTCTGGACTGGTTCTCCCTGACCCTCATTCTGGTCCCTAATCTGCTGCTCCATATCTTGATCTACTGATGCAGAAGTGGGATCAGTTTCTTGCAGTTCCCAATCAAGAGGAGCATGACTTTGCCTTTCCACGTATGATCGTATCAATCGGTCAAGACTCTCCCGGAAACCACTACGAAGAAGAGTAGATACACTTCGCCTGCAACATAAACAAAAGTTCAATCACATTCTCAATGACTAGAATGAGATAAATGAACAAGCCCTTCAGTAATGATATCCTTACCTACTTAGCAGTTCCCTGAGTTCAATATTGTACACATTATCATCTTCAGGGAAATAAAAAGGATCTATCCTTGCAACAGGAACAGCTTCCTGTTCAGAAGGCTCTTGCAACCAACTTTGCACAGCCTCTTGAAAACCACCATCTTCATTCCACACTTCAGAGGTTTCTTCTTCTCTTTCGTCATTTTCCAGCCACTCACTAGCAATGGTTTCATGTTGAGGTCCATCTATATTATCTTGAATTTCACCACTCTGTTCATTAGATAGAAAACCATCTCCAAACAAGGCTCTAGCCTCACTTTCCAAAACCTGACTCTGCCACTGGTCCACATGTGCAGCAGATTCAATTTGATTGACATCTTCAACATTGCCTTCCAAATCATCAAAATGATTGGATAGCATAGGGCCAGAAATTTCAGTACCATCTGGGTCTGATTGTTGAGAAAATACTTCATTAGTTGGTAACAGAGGGATAGGCTCTCCAGCAACACTTTCAATGTTACCTTCTCTTTGATTTCCACTCACATCTTCTCCACTAGCATATCTACTATCAACAGATTCAAAATTCACAAGCTGCTGCCTTTCTCTTATCTCAGTCTCTGGAACTTGTCCTGCTCCCTCTTCTGTACCAGACATAGGCTCCTGCAGACTTCTATCTTCAACAATGTTACTTCTTATATCATTTCTACAACCCAGCAAACCACAGTTATTACTTTCCTCTACATTTGACTCAATTTGTTCGTGAAATTCACATATGACCAGTTGCGAATTATTTTCTTGGGTTTGTTCGCTTCCGTTAGAATTAATGTCAGTATTAGATAAGGTATCAGAGGTGCTGCTGCTTGCTTGACCACAAATAGAATGGTCCAATCTGGAGGAAAACCCTTCCCTTCACAGAGGAAAGAGTTCTAATATCATTAAGAGATGTACTAAGCTTCAAATTAAATATGAAAAGAAAGAAAATCCAACAATTAATTTGGGGCACTCCATTTGACTAACAGTTTCAATCTACTTTTGGACCAACCAAAATATTATATCCTAATTTCAGCATGAGTCAAATTTCTATAACATTTTCTTTTTTTTGCAACAAATATATAAAACATGGTTCATCATTCATGAGGAAGTTTTGTGATATTCCAAACAATCACTCTAGTATGCTATTCCTCAACATAATCAACAAATACATTTTCTACCAGAACCTATGTAGCTTAAATCACAAGTTATGCGTATTCATTAATAGAACAGTAGAAAACAACCAACACTTAAAACTACCAAAAACCAAAATAACCTAAAGAGCAGTTCATGATGTTCCAAACTACCTTCTCAAATAGATTATCAAACTCCATATCCATCACAAACATACAAACCTAGAATTTAATTGTTAATTCAATTAGATTACACAACTAGGTAAATAATCCCCAGTACAATGGCATTATAAGCATAAGCTATCCTGCTCTGTACCAAACAAAGCTTATGCAACTCAAGTCTATAGAACATGAACATCATTTGCCTATCAAGCATATGCCAAGCCCATAATCAGCATATGGTACATATAAAATTGCAAGGACTCCATAACTATTTGTGAGATTTGCAGGCTCATAACAGCCAAACCCAATCCCTTCTTACTGTTAATTAAAACAATTTCTATGGACTGGCAGCAATGGAATCAGATGCTTGTTTTGTGTATGCACGTGTGTGTGTGTGTGTGTGTGTGTGCGCGAGAGCGTGTATGTGTGTGTGTGTGTGAGTGAGAGAGAGAGAGAGAGAGAGAGAGAGAGAGAGGATATAAATAGAAACAGAGGGATGGAAAATCACATATTGAGGGTGATATAATTAGCATAAAGATCAAATACCTAAGGTCGGATACCGTGTGTCTTAGCCTCAGTAAGCCTAACTCACTTGCAGCTGTGGACGTGGATCTCTCGTCTTCAATTATTCTGTCATTTCGCAAGAACCTACCTCTAAGCAATGACTGCAAAAAAATATCAAAAGCAAACGATGAGTAATTGAAAGACAAGGTGGTAGTTAATCATTTGGATGCAGGCATCAACAGCAAAACAATAGAAAGTCGACCACAAAAGTAAGACAGCTCCAAGAACTTGAAATGCATCAGTATTGAAACAGAAAGTCAATAAGGATACAAGTATACTCAAATCTACCAGGGAGAAAACAAACATTTGAGGAGAAAGTAAATCATATTTTCAAATATCATTGAAGTACTGCATCCAAGCAAAACCCTCAAAACATTTATACCAAGAATCTCTAACCACAATTACACAGTTAAAAGATTTTATATTTTTTCTTTGAAGAACAGAAAAGAAGCAAGAAGAATATATGTGAACCACAAAAGAAATGAGATACAACAATCTCTTTGAGGTTGGAAAAAGAAAATAATTTGTAGAAGCTAACCTGAATGCGGATCCGATGAGCAAAATGTGATACAGCCCGATGCTCCAAAAGACCTTGAAGCTCTTGTTGCCTCTCTATCTCAGACTTCTTAAGCATATCAAGAAGAGCCTGTCTGCCACATAAACGACGAATTCCCCTCCGAGTATGCTCAGTTCGGCCTTCATTGAGGTTAACAACTGATCCATCAAGAACTTGTTCTATTTGACCTGCAATCTCAGCACCATGCTCTTCTCTGCGGTCAGCACAAGTACCTCTCTGCCGGCTGTTCATTTGTACCCACTCCCTTATCACTCTTACTCTCTCCTGCTCAGTTTCACCCAACCATTCTGCTCTAGAACTATTGTTCCTCCTTGAAATATTAGATCCACAATCCCTTGCAGCACAGTTCATCCATTCCCGAAAAATCTGTCTTACTCTTTCCCTTTCAATCTCCCCCAGATCAGAAGAATCTTCTTGCCCATTCTCGGATCCAATTGGACCAGGAGACCATAGTCCAAAGTCATTCTCGCTCACACTGACATCCTCTGAAATGCTACTATGTTCACTACCATGGCTGTCAGATAACTCCACCCTTGAAAGGTCAGAACTCAGTCCATCACTTCTATGTTGGAGAAGTCTCCTGCCAATCCTCCCTCGAGCATGACCCACAACATGTTCATCCTCAAGTTCCCGCCACATTTGCAGAAGTGACGATGCCCGCGTGCTAGTGCTCCCATCATCACCTCGGGTATTCACAGCTTCTGATTGAGGTTCCCTGAGGAATGAGGAATCAAGTACAGAAACATTGTGTAGACCAGCAATAGCCATTAGTCAAAATTCCAAACTAACTATCAAACCCTCTTAGCCCATCTGCTTAGGATACATGAAAAACTTGTCTATTTACAATTAATACACAGATAACTGTTCACAAGTTAGATCACTGCATTAATTATTTTTCCACATGAAGTCAACAGCCCTCTAAACTCTCAAACGTCATCCTCATCAATCTTCAGTGAAGCCTAGGCAGTAGAACATGAACATCAAAGGGAATCCGCATAAGCTGCCCAATTCATCACAACAAACCTCATCATGGAAGTACTTTGCTTCCTGCATCAAATAACATCATGTCACTCTGTCTCTCCTCAAAAGGCTATTGTTCTAAAACTTCAAATAAAATCAAGCGAAAAAAAAAAAAAAAGAAGAAGCAATTATACCAATTTCAATACCTTAATAAAAAAATCTCATAAAGTTAAATCCAAAACCTCAAAATCTCAACAGCCCTACACAGCCACAGGTTCATTCAGTTCCTAAATCCTCTGTTTGGTTCCAAGGAACAGTAACAAAAACAAAAGTAACTGAATTGAAACGAGATGGTCCCGATCATGTGGAACGCAGATGCATCTGCCTCATCCACTCAGGTGAGTCCAAGAAAAAATATTTCAACCTATTAATTCCCAAACACTCCAGACTCTGTTTGGTCACTGAGAAAATGCAGGAAAAGTTGAGAAACAGAAACTTCATACCTTACATTTTCCATTATCTGCAAATCAATAAAAAACGACCTCCACTTAAAGAAACTCGTATTGAACTGTTGAATTCCAGTGATCCAAAAAAATAAATTCCCCATTATATTCCTAACCTTCCTCAACAACCAAATAACCCACATACAAGAACAGAAAACCATTACTTAAAGTGCCATTACAGATACTTTCAAACACAAATTTCCTCAGAAAAAACACCAAATCAAACAAATCACAAGCAATACAATAAAAAATCACCTAACACGACAAGAAATGCTCGGTTTTAAAAGACACCTAAAACAACTACCAGTCTTATTCATATAAAGCTATTTGAAACTTACCAGAGAAGCTCCGGTCTTGTTGATTTCGAAGTAAAGGAAACGAAACCCTAGCTACAGAGAGAGAAGCGAAGAAAGAGAGAATCTGAAGAGAGAGAAAAAAACAGCCCGAGAGAGAGAGAGGGGAAGAAGAGATTTTATTTTAGAGCAATAAACATGGAAGGTGGACATGTCATCCTTGCACAGTTTAAGCCCATAAAAACTTGACGTAACACTAACGTCTAAAATTATACGACACATGGCAACAGCCCCTTTCTTTGTGGAAATTTCCTAAAATCTCGAACACAACAGGAGAAGCGAGAGGGAGGGAGAATCCAAAACTGAAAAACGACACCGGATTTATAGGTATCGCTTTTCACCTACCATTCCATACGTCGCCGTTCGCTCGAGTTTCGTGCAGCTTTGACTTAATCAGCGGAGGGGTAATAATGGAAGATAGATGGTGCGGGGTGGGTTGACGGGTGGGAGATAACGGTACCTGACGGTGAATTTAACCGTTGAGAGGGGGAAATAACGGCAATTTAAAAGAAAGAGTTTTAATATAACAAGGATGATTAGAGGGCTGTTTCCTAGAATGTGGAAGAAAGCCTTACTGTTTTGTCTGTATTTAGGGCAATTTGTGACTCTACATGTTGGAAGAGATTTTGATTTGTGCGAGTGTTTTTGTCGCAAATTTAAGGTTTTTCTTTTATACAAATTTAAGGTAATTAGTTTTGTATAACGTTTTATATTTTTTATTTTTTTATATTACTGAGGTAATTAAGTTTATTATTATAGAATTTAAAAAAAAAATTATTATTGTAGGAGTAGGGCATGTGAATTTTTTAAGTATTTCCAATAAATTTTAATTTAGTTATTTTAGTAGAATTTTTCCGTAAAATTCAAATGCATCAATATAGCCTATTAAAAGAAATTTCTTAAAATATAGTTCAAATATAAGTGCAATAAACCATTTAAAGATATACATATACATGCGAAATAAGTATAACTTTTCATATTGAAAATACTAGATGAGTATATCAAGAAAATCATTACATGTGCATTGATAGCATGTAATATTTGAATAAACATTTATTGAGATTAATTGCAATTCATGACTCAAAAAATCATTTTTTTTCTAATAAATTATCTCGGTTAAAAGAATTTTCACTGATTTGATAAGTTAAGGCAAATGCCATCCATATCATGTAATCTGTAATGTTATTTAGGCTATTGGTTTTTCCGATGAATAAAAAAACAAAAAAAGAAATCATAACGCGTGATAGACCCTCTATTTCATAAAAATAGGTTCATTTCTTTTTTTCTTTTCACTTCTATCAAATTGTAGTCTTATTATATTTATATTTTTTTCTTCTACCCCTATTTAACATACATTCTTATCACCAAGTTCATTTGGTTTTTCCGCGTCTTTTAGAAGATTTAGAGAGTGAGAAGTTTTAAAATTGAGTATTTTCCACTATAAAAAGCTATTCAAATATGAAAACTACGACTACCTTTTACTGTGTAGTTTTCAATATTATTTCGATTCATTGAACTTTTCATATAGAAAAAAAATAATGTATTTTAATCGATTTAATATCCATCTTTATATATGTAAGTGTAAAAAGAGGATGAAGCGAAAATTGAGCAAAAGGATGAATTCTGATAGCTAGCTTCTAAACACGTGAATATGTTACAATCTAGATTCATAAACTCTAGTGTCCTAAATTTAATTAAAACCTGAAATCTTTCCATTTAACTTAAAATAAAAATATAGGTTTTGTCATGCATTTCAGCATTTATTAATTATTATTACTCTTTATTGGAGAGAAGAAATAGATGCAATTTGTGGTAGCTAGTTCATGAAGTTAAGTAGTTGTTGTCAGAGTAGCTTTCTACTCTTTATGGTATTACAAAGCTTGATATGAGCCTGGGTTAATCCAATTGAAAACTAATGATTGAGGTTAAAAAGAACAAGTCTAAATAAATTTGTAATTTCTTTTCATTTATGCTGTTTATCCAACACTTAGAAATTTGATTTAATTGATTGATGCTGCTAATAGCCGATTCGTATCTAGCAACTGAGTTTTAGGTGTTTAATAAATATTTTAATTCACAGGATATAAGTCTCAATCAACTCTTGATTCCATTAATTATATTTTGAAGCTTTTTTTGTATTATATTTTTTTATACTTGCACCACATATTCAGACTTATGCCTTTTTTACCGGTTCATAGATTTAACTAATCATCGCTTGCCCGTAAAGGCAAATGTGCTAGATCCGAGGGGTTTGCATTATTGGGGATCGAACCTATGACTTAAGTTATAGCGATCAATCCCGCAAGTATGTGCATGGTTATCGGGAGATCCGAAATGAATCGAGGAATCGTACTGAATTGAACCGAAATCGAAAAAAATAATTTAATAAGAGCCAAGATATGCCGAACCAAATGCAATACTGGAACCGCACCAGAATTGTACTGAACCGCACTGAACTGTACTAAAATCGAACTGAACTAAAAAACTTATTTGTCCATATATATAAATAAGAAACATATAAGAATTTATTTTAATTTGATAATAAAGTGTTATTAAAAAGAATAAATGATTCATACAAAAATTAAAGCATTAATGATTAAGAAATTTGTAATATAGATGTTAAAGAAAAAAGTTGGTTAAAAAAAATAATATTTGGATATAAAGTTGAAGAGAAAGGTGTCCCAAAAAATTAGGGTAATTGTCCAGACCATTTCTCTACATCATCTTCATTTCTGGGCTATTAATAACAAAAAAAGCTGCATCATAACTTTTTGGGACCATAACTTTTGAACCTTTATACGTACTTTGAGTCTTCTTAATCCTACAGCAACCCACCAACAGTTTTGGTTGGTTTCAAGATTGCAACTCATAACTACCTCAGCTTCAATTTCTAACTGTAAAGTTTTTTTTTCACTGTATGTGTTTGTCAACTTTACTTCAAGTCTTTAGCCAAAAAGTAAGGGACACCTAAAATTTGAAATTGCAAGCACATTTTCCCCCAAATGTCATTTCTTCATCCAACATCAGAAAGATGCATATCTAAGCATAATAATTACCAATTTTCAAATTAGCAATTAAAAGTTTTAAGCAATCACTAAACTCCTAAATTTGTACTTATAAATATTGATTGTGGAACACAATTAGGAATCAGCAGATTAATATGAATTTTTAAAAAATCCTAATGAATAAAAAATTAGATACCCTTTATATTTTGAAGTGAAATTTTGTAATTGTTGTTAATTAGTTTTAATTCTTTATTTAGAAGTCAACTTAAAAATTAAGTGAGACCCACCAATAATTTATTTATCCAACACATTTCTCATGCAAAAGATTATAATGTTTTAAAATGTTTAAGAAACTTCTGATTCCTTTTAAAAGAAAATCATTACATGAAAAGAAGAACAGTGAGGGAGCGTCCAAATATTCAAAATTTCTGCACCTCTCTTTTTTCTTTTTTCTTTTTTTTTTTTTTATGGATACTTTTTGTCAATAAATCAACAACTTGAAAAGAAAATGAAGGTCGAAAATTAATTTACATAAATGATTTTCCAATGCAAATCACAACTTAATTGTTGGAATTTTATACATTTATTATTATTTTTATGTCTTCTGAGTTTGATGATGATAATTGGACTGTCTTGTAAGCATTCTAATGTTTAAGCTGGTCAGCAACGGAGACAAGAGATACTATTGTGATTTTAAAAGTTTTCTAACCCCCTTGTTTGGAATTAAATTTTGTAAAATTTATTTAAAAATTTATATTTTTGTATTTGAAATAAATAAATAAATATATATAGATATAGATATTCGTGTGGCTAAATGAATTATTGACCAATAAATTATATAAAGATTTATTAAGAACATATGATGAATCAAAACGAATTAAAAATGAAGAGACGTTGAATATTTTAATAGAATTCATATCTTTAGCATCTATAAAAAAATAAAAAGGTAAAATTACATAATATATTACTCATCATTAGTATGTAGAAGGATTTTTATAACCACAAAAAATATTAAATAAAAATTACAAAAAGGGCATTGACGGAATTTTGGAGGCTAGTGGTGTAGACTAAATTAAATTATTAATTTAGATAATTGGAGGACCTAAGCATTATTCTAAAGCAAATTAATGTCAATTGACTAGTTCATGGCTAAAATCAACATGGGGTCACCCTTCGATGGAGGGTACTTCTAGAATTTTAAGAAACAAATAATATAAGTGAAGAAAATTATAATTTGCAGAATTATTTAGGAAAAATAAGAAATTACTAGAGTAACTTATTTTATACAATAAAACCAAAAATCAACACTAAAGTTATTTAAAATTTTAAATTGAAACCAATCCAATTAATCGAATTACTAAATTAAAATCTTTTTTATTTAATTTTTTAGTATTTCAGAAATATTAGTTGTTGCAGTAACTGTTAACTATTCTAGCAGCTTTTAACTATTTTAAAAGCTATGAACTGTTAATTATTAGTTATTTATGTAGTGATTCAAAAAAAATATTCATAAAAATAAATATTTAATTAGCAGTTAAAATTAAAATGTTAAAAAAAATATTAGAATATTGGTCTAAAATTTTAAATAATAGCCATAAAACTGAAATGGAGTAATTAATAAAAAATAAGTATATATATATAACAAGTGTTCTGGTTTCTTTTCATAATTATTATCATATTTTTTTATTTCAATCTTTTTTTCATAATAAAAGATTATTTTTTATAAAATTAATATGAGAAGACAAGAAACTTTTTTTCCTAATGTTATTTAATTTTAACAACATACACTTATCCTTGTTTTAGACAATAGAAATAAAATAATTAAATAATTAAAATGACATATATTTATTTGAGATTTGAAAAAAAAATTAAATAACTAATAAGAGGTATCAAATTCAAAGAAGCGTTAAAGCAAGTAGAATTATAAACTTTAAGAATAGGAAAAAAAAAAAAGGGGATAAGAGTGTCAAAAAATAAAATTTGAAACGCAACGCTGAGAGATTTAACATTTAATGGAACGCTTGCTAACCTCTGATATTTGTTATAAATATTATGTTACTAGACAATCTAGTTAATAGATATATTATTTTAATTCTAATCAAAACACTGAATACTCCCTACAGCGTTGTTCTCAAACACGCTTTAACTAAAACCCTGCTAACCCATAATGTTAGTTTGGAAAATAACAATCATTTTTTGAAAAGAAAAAATATCTTTTAGGTCTGGTAACTCATTAAAATTCTGAATTATAGAAAGTTTATGAGCATAATAAAGATAAATTCTTTAGCCAAAATAATTATTTTGTTAGCCGTTAGTTGTTTTAGAGTATGTTTTGTAAAATTAGTCATTTTGATAGTTGATAGCTGTTTTAGTAGCATTATGAGCATAATAAAGATAAATTCTTTAGCCAAAATAATTATTTTGTTAGCCGTTAGTTGTTTTAGAGTATGTTTTGTAAAATTAGTCATTTTGATAGTTGATAGCTGTTTTAGTAGCATTTAGTTGTTAACTATTTGAGTAACTTTTTATAAAACGCTATT